>JAGFPH010005081.1:11109-52178 GCA_018207615.1 Philaenus spumarius
ATTGAAAACAATATTATTTTGACTACAGTAAGTTGGGAGAAAGTTTGTGTCAGTTAACTGATACCGTTTATTTAAATCACGTTCATTTGTCACGTAATTGACATTTTTTAAGTACCAAATTTAAACATTTTTCCTTACACAATAGAAAGTGTTTAGTTGAAAGTGAATCGCAAGCCGGATCCGCAATTTTATAAAGAATACTCAGATTTTTTCAGCACTGAAAAATTACAAAAGATTAATTTATAAAATGGTTTTAAATGATGCAATTCTAAAGATATTGCACTGTTTAGATACGGCTATAAGGTGAAGCGCCGGTTGCTTTCTCTTTCACTGGAGCAAACACTTAAGCTGTGTATGTTCAACCAAACATAACTTGTTTTTGTAGCGTCAAATAACTTTAATGTTTAATTAGCTTGGTTGTTCGAAAACCAACGGTTTCTTTTTAGAACGGTTTCTTTATAAGGATGGGTAAAGGCTTAAAATCACTTAAATAGTTTATATCTAAAAAAATACGTAATTTGCTTCAGGTATGACACAATATTTTCAAGTATTTTATACGTAGGGTTTTAAATTCTTTTAAAATATTCTGTAGAAATGTAGTAAAGAAGTTTGTAATATCAGGCAAACATTGTTGCTAAATTTAGTGAAACCAGCTGTATAATGCCATTTTTATACTTTTTTTGTCAATAAACACATAAGTAAGCATACAAATGGACAAACAACTCATAAATAAGTTTTAAACCAATTCTATTAATAAAATGCTATGTTTTGTTTGAAGTCAATAAAATATTTTTTATAGTTTCTTGGAACTTGTTTGCATTATTGCGAACAATAAAATACTATTTTTGATAGTGTGTGAAAATATATTAATTTCTACTTACTATATTGTAAAAACTAATGGAAAAATAAGGCACTGTTAAGTTCTAAATTCAAATTCCTTTATTGCCACAAATACATTTTACAAAGCCAGCAAGAGCTGGAAAACAGGTGACAGTGTCAAGTTTAAAAAACCCTAATACTAACAAACAACATAAACATCTACATAATAAAATAATCCTTAATACTATAATAAGCCTTATTTATTGAACAATCAGTTACTCTATATTTAAAAGTATTATTACTTTTAATATTTTTAAGTTCGATAGGCAGCTTATTGTAAAGTTTGTTTTAATAATAAGGTTATATTGATTCAAATAAACTTGGTCTAATAAATGGAAAGCTGAAAATTACTCATTTAACTCGTGTTATCAACTTGCTGTTCTAAACATAAATCTACAAAAATTAGTTCAGATCGCATAGTACATTTAATAGTACTCTCTACTTTATCACTTTTTAGGAAACCTCGTTGGCATTGTTTAATTTAAAATTTGTTAGCACATATTTTCTTACTTTCATTTCATATGGAAATCTAATTAAAATCATGTTTGTACTTTTTACCAATTTCGAACAAATGCGGTTACCTCCTGATTGACTGATCAGGAGCTGTCTGTTCAAAGCAGACATGATTCGTTTTGTAGTTAAATTACTTAATTGTATGTTCCACTTATAACTTAGTTTCATTTGAAATGGATTAGAGGCACCAGGTGTGGAATATAGAGTCGATTTCATTTGAAGGCAATATCATTAATTGAACATGCGAAATTTGCTAAACTTTTTTAATTTGTTCCATACATTTTATTAAAATGTAGCCCAAAATTGATATTACTACCTAACTAATAAATAATTCATAGCTGTTTTACAGTTTTGGCGTGATTTTAGATGTCTTTACAAGAGTTTTACATTTAGGATTAGTAAAGGGTTAAGTTTTAGAGAGACTTTCATAATTTGAGTTTATTAAATTGGTTGTATTTGTGTTTGCACACAAGGTATACCTCAGAATGTTTCAAATGTATTCGCTTTTCAAGATTTTATGTAAATATGTTATTTATTAGAGCAAAGGAACAGTAAATAAAATAAATTAATTCATTTCTAATTTATTTTAATTCGAAAGTTAGTCATACAAAATATAAGATAATTTCTACGACAGTTTTCTAAGAAAAAAGTTATATTTTTTTGTGGAAATTATAAAGTATGTTGATAAATTAACACTATTAATGACAAAACTCAGTCTTAGTTCGCAAAATAAATGCATTCATCCTAATCTTGCGAGATTTATAGAAAGTCTAGAAGTTTAAACTCTTACGTTTTACAAACAGAACCAGTTAATTTCCAAAGTAGGCAATATTTATATAAAACTGTGCACAATTAAGTGCAGAAATAAAATTTCTTAGAGGTTACTTAAATAATTTTAACCACATTTTCTATATTTAGAATTTTGTAAAATTATTATTTTCCAGCAAGGTGGATTTAGCGACTATTTTGTTTTTATATAGTAGGCCTATAGATACATTTTCTGTGCTCCTTCATTTTTCTTTATATTAGTTCCAAACAATGCTATGTAAGATTAATTTCTGCCTATCACAAGCCAAATACAGAGTGTTCATAAAATCCATTTAACCCTCTTTATTATTTTTGTTCTGAAAATAAGTTAACAAAACTTTGTATATATCTTGTGTACAACAGGAAATTTTTTTAGACATATCTGGCCCTTTATGATTTTGAGCGCCTTAGTTTGGTGGTAAGGAGGGTTAACAATTTCATATGTAAAGATAGGACAAGTCACTATTGAAAAGCTTATTATAAGAGAAACAGAATGGCGCAAACTAGAGCTTAGTATCTTGCTTAGTTTCAAAGTAATAGACAATAAAAGTTCTGGAAATGATAATTTTAACATAACATTAAAGCAGGTTATTAATTTGTTAATATTACTGTGAAGTTATGCTTCGCGAAGTAGAGTAAAAAAATAGAAGAAAAGGGATTAGGGTTTAGTGGGTAAACCTGATGAACCGGGAGTCCCACACACCGGGAGACTTGCTTCCTGATGGTGCCTAACGCATTCCTCCTAAAAATAATTGTTAATATTACTAATAAGTAAGTTGTAGGTTGGGGTTAAATTTTAAAAATAGAAACTGTAAATTAGTGCAGAACGCTACCACCAATGTATCTGAGTTTCTATGTGTAGCCTACTTGAAAATCTTTGGGGAAAAATGTAATCGGAACCGGGAATACAACCCTTGACGTTTGCTCTTGACTTTCTCTACTGTATGCGTAACTGATAAACACCACATTGCATGTACTGATAGGATAGTAATACCGCCAACATTTAGTTTCTGATGTTTGTTGTGATAGTACTCAGTTTTTCATTTTTATAATTGAATCCCTCAAAGTTTAAGGTGGGATTGTAGGAGGGGGAGGGGAGTGTTTGGGTTTTTATAAAAAGGTTTTCTAAGGTTCTCCCTGTCTGCGAATAACTGTCCGGAGATCAAATTTTTCATATCTCTTTCTTTCTTTTAAATCATATAAAACTATAAAAATATTTTTGAGCGCAGTGAACAAATTTGTTAGGCTACTTTTATTTTCTACCACAGAAATTATTAAAGGACTTTAATTTTATGTATCACAAGCCATTACACATTACACATTTTCGAGAGGGAAAGTTTTTAGTATTTTGTAAATAAGGGTTCTAACGTTCTTCCCGAAGGTAACTAACAGTCCCGGGATCAAATTTTGCATATCTCTTTCAGTCTTTTAAATTATAGATGTGGTAAGTTTAAAAAAAAACTCGTTCTAGATCGTAATTTTATTATATAAAAGTTTGTGTTTATATTTGAGGAAAGATAATAAAATATTTTATGATTAGTTTTATAGAGAGACAATTAATTAGTTGACCCAATTTTAGCGTTTATATTTTGATGTAGAAATCAGACTCGTTAATTCTGTCATACTCAGTGCTGAACGTACATTGAAATATCTCTAATCTCTAAAGTTTTAATGGTTGTTGTCGACATCTCTCCCTCCCTTGAGGGCATGTCAGCATTATTCATATAATTGCAATCAGTCAGTCACTGTGGTTAGGTAGTTGACTTTTTATTTATATGAAGGTGATTAGTTCATAACACAAACTGGGATTTATGATAAAAACTTCAAAACGATAGAAGAGCAGTAAATTATAGTTATTCAATGTTTCAATTTAATCGATTGTCTTTGAAAACAAGCCTAAATATATGGTTTAACTAATTCATGGGAAGGGAACTACGAATAACATTTTAGCAAGAAACATTTGTTAATTTTGTCAAGTAAACATACACTATGGCTAGAGGATGTACATTTGTATTTTGAACTAAACAGTTACATAGTGTCAAGGATATGTTGGTAATCTCAAATATCCCAATAACTAGTATAATTAACATCAATAATTAAACAATAAATAAATAAAATAAGTATTAATCGCCTTAATGAAGGAATCCTATACTCTAATACGAGCAATCTCGAGATCCAGCGGAAGGATTTTGCTGAAAGTTTGGGATTAGAGGCTTTTGGGTCTAAAAAATCGATTTTTAAAAACCACAACCTCAGGAAAACTCGTATTTTTCTAAACAACTCGTTTGAAAATTGAAAATTTTTAACATTGAGCTTATGGAGTTTAAAATCATTACATATGTTTATTGACTATACTTATAACAGTAATCAGCTGTTTACTATATTATTTCCATTATCAGCTGATTTCAAGATTAAAACTTTATTTTTAATTGCTAACCTTTAAGATAGGTTTTTGTGGAGAACGACATCTGTTAAAGTATTTTTATTTCGTATTAGAGTATAGGATAAATAGTTCATATGTACTTTTACGTTCAAAAAATATTCATATTTATTCAGTATTCAATTTGTATTTACATACATTTTTATAAAAAAACAATAAAAAAATACCGAGTAATGCTCGGTCACCCAGGTACTATTAATAATCACAACTACAAAGCTAGAAACAAGTCGGACAGTTGATGTAAAATATCAAATAACCAGGATGTAACAACTGACGTGGCGATTTAGACGTCTGCTGCTTTGAATTTCTCTAAAGCTCAACAAACGTTATTCCATGAGAATCAATGAAGTATGCATGCAAAAAATAATGCGAGGTATGCCAATTGTCAAAGAATGGTAGTAAAATCAGAAAAATCTAAAGTAAAATAGTCCAATCAAAATGGAATAAAAAAACACGTTTAAAAGTATGACGGGAGATTCTTAACACAGAGGTCTTCATGAAGGCCTCTCATGAACTAAAATTCAAGCAATCAACACCTTTCAAGATTCGTCAATTGTATTTTACCCTAATCATTTTATAAAATAATTTCATTATTAGTAACAGAAGATAAATCATTCAACTAAAATAAATCAAACAAAGTCTTCAATCAAGCTAAAATCATCAAATGAATCCAGGAACCATCAAAACCAAGCATATTGAGTGCAGTGGTAAAGTGAAAAATAAATAAATCCAGAGAAAGTTCCGTGTGTGTTAATGAGGAAAACCCAAATTATATAAGGAGATGTGAAATGTCATTTGCTATCGAGAGTTAAAATTAATATCAAACGAAATCATATCCAGAGTACCATTTCAGAAATAAAACGAAAATACAATTTCATTAGAACATAAAGAACATAAATAAGTGATACAATGAATTAGCTTATAAGGTCCGTCTTGTGACTTCAAATTGTTTTTGATCTAATTACGTTTATGACATGTTTCGAAGTCTTCACTACTTCATCATCAGACACCTCTTGCTTTTTTTCATTCACTCTAGTAACTCGTCACACATTAAAATCTTTAAAACACATCACACAAACACAAAATCATAAAACAGCACCGGTGGCACTCATTAAGACCCGTGAAGCACTGACGGTACGAACGGTGCGTCCTACTGATGCTAATTGAAAAATGGATGTCAAAAAATAAGTGTTTTGGAAATGTTTTATTAGAATTAGCTGACAGTGGGGTTTTCCAAACACCTGAAAAGCAATTGAAATCAGTTCCTATTCTATTTGATATATATTTCAAAGCTTACAAATCTGTAGTTTCATTCTCTTAAGATCAAGATGCTACTGTCAATCAATAGTTGATAAGGTTAATAATAATTAGTTGATATAAGAATTAAATAAATGTCTAAACTCATAAAACCTCACATGGTGAATGCACTTATTCATAATACCACCTTACATGGAAAAGTCGCCTGAACTAAAAACAACCCTTACAATAGTTTCAGAAAAATAAGGATAATATTTTGTTTGTATTAAAAATTTAATTTATTTTTAAATACACAGCTTAAAGTATTTTATACTGGTAAACAATAAACTTTTAACTAACTACCTAAGATATGAATCGCTAATATCTTGCAATGTATAATTTAGGAAAGCCATGTAATCGATTTTGTACGTTTTCAAATTATATAATTATAGGATGAATATTTATAATACTTTTATACATTTTCTGGTAAATTGTAATAATATTGGTGGTTTAGTGGATAAAAGCGGTTACAATATTTGTAAGGATTAAGTGAATATACTTTATTTTATTAACATCGCAAAAGACAATTGAATTTCGAAATAAACTACACTATGAAACTGACAAAAAAATCAAGACTGGGAGTCTTACAACTTGACAAAATTATCGACTTCGTCATGCCAACATTATTGGTAAAAATTATTGCACTGCATTTTGTAGGTGTAAATTCTTTTGGTGAAATCTTTTTACGATTCTGACACAACTGAATTACCAGAAGAAAATTTAAATACATTTCAAACAAAAAAGTATTTGCAAATGTTTTCTTCCTGTTTTATTTTGCACTAATTAATTGTAAACCAAGTCAGATGGTGTGGAGATTCAGCGAGAATTTTAAAGTTTCCCTGAATATCATCCATATGCAGCTGCAAATTACAAGCAAATTACCTCGTTAATATTCGATAGTACTACAATCAATTTACGGGTTTTGTGGTTATGTGAATACAAATAAACTTGACATTATAACAACTTCAAAACCAGCTATATTTATGAACTGTTACGTTATTTAAACTTTGCGGCAGATACATTTTAAAATCATGACAATTTATACATTTCTAGTACGTCTATGCCATCTGTTGAGATAAATTGTAAACTAGTTGTCATGGCATCATGGCAAACTAGCACATACGTAAAACTACACAATTTTGTAAAGGTACAAAAAATTAATACTCGTCATTAAACTAACACAGCTACAGAAATGGCAGCTTGTACACATCTCTTCATAACACAGTATCTTCAGATAAATTAACATGTCAATTTAGTGTTCAAGTACTCATTAAACTGTGCAAAGTCAGTTAAACATTCAAATACGTCAGTTCTTTCATCAGAACCTTCACTTCGTAAACCGGACAGTCAGGCTATCGGTTAAATTAAGGCGATTGTTCAGTGTTCAGTAAATGACTAAAGAACATACGGAAGAACAAATATTATTTGATTGGTAGTTGTCCTCCAGCGACAAACGACAACTCGTGTGACTCGATTCGGTGACACACGAGTCTCAAAAAGAGATCTCACTTTGGTGTAAAAGCAATTCTTGCCGATATCTACGCTATTATCGCCGCAGTTTTAAGAAGTACCATTATAATCGTTTCTCTTTTGTTAACCTCTTATAACTTGCACACGAAGAATTTGAAGTGAAAATGAAGAATAAGAATGATGAAGTTTAACATTATTTTCCTTTCGTTCTGTCAATTGACCGGTCTCTAAAAACGAAAGACAATTAAGATTGGTTGGTAAGATTAAGTATTATAAAATATTAATCTTTCTAAATGAATTAATTGTATTATATGTGGACTTTACAATTAACAGTTATCTACATTTTTGAACTTTGTTTATTTCTGTAGGTCTTGCCCGAGAATAAGTTAAGTGCTACAATACTTCCCAGTGAACAATGGAATGTTTAAGTCCTACATGCAATTATTCTTTATAGATTAGATGAAAACATGCAAATAATAAATTAAAGCACAATGTTTTACTAAGTCAAAGTAGTTTAAAAACATAATTATTAACTTGTTATTTCAAAAGTATTGTGTATTTATAAGTGATCTTTGGAGAGTTAGGTAGAAAACTTATTGTGATGAAATTACACCTTGTGATATGAATAATATCAAATGTCAGGTTAGGATTATCTACGACAGCTTCCCACCTAGTTATGGATGATGGTGGTTTGATGCTTTGCTCAGACAACACAATGGTTCTTGGGTTGCTTTGCAATAATTGTTTGAATTTATCGTAAAACTGATATTTTGAATAATTATTGTTAGTTTACGTATATTTAACTATATCCTTTTGACAAAAACAAAGGTAGTTTTAACAAATCATAATCCTAATTCTCATTTTTCATTTATGTGTGTTTTTATGTCTCCATGTTCGCGCTCTTAATTTTTGGTTATCGATTGTTGTTAAAACCAATTTTTCCTTTGCCAAATCGTGACAATAATTTTAAAATATGTTCTTAAAATCTTCATAAAAGAATGGGGTGTTTTTCAACTATATTTGTATTACTTATGTTAAATAAAATCAAAGTATAGATCGTGAGGGGAGTGATGACACTCTCGATGCGCGCAGGATGGGAGATAGAAAAGGAGAGACATAAACCAACTGAGGTGGTTTTAGCCCTGTCCCGCTCATGCCAAACTTTCTCCTTGCCTTTGCGCTTCCCCAAGACAGTTTCATCATTCGCCTCACGGCCTGTTTATTCATTTTGATTTTTAAACAAGGTTAGTTTGGCAAATTTTCTAAAATTTACAATGAATCAATAGTAAAAAGAGATTTTTGGGAAATGTAAACAAAATGAACAATAACATAAGTGAAAATACAGAATCGTAGATACAAATTAAAGTTTTCGCTATTTCTAAAATTGTAATAATTTTTCCTCTATAAACTCCCCAGAAATCGTTAATTAAACTATATTACAAGTGCAAAAACATGGGCAAAGTCCTTTGTTACGTGCTACTGATCTGCCAGCAGAACAATGAGATTGATTTCAATGTCGTTACACGCAGGGTAATCGGTATGTTGTTAACAAAACTTCAGTAAACCGTACAAGTGAGATAACACCAAACAATATCTCTTGAGATCAGGGTAGCTCAGTTGACTGAACAGTAGAGTGGAACGCTGAAGGTCTTGGGTTCAAATCCTGGTTTTGATTCAAGTATTTTCATATGTAATTTAGTTCAAGTTTATATTTGAACTCTTTGTCGTTTAACTTTACAACTAAATATGTTTTATATTTCCATTTTGTTTCAAATAATTTTTTTACGTATTTCACTGTGTTATGCATACAATGTATTTAATAAGATTCTGATAGAATAAACCTTGAACACAAAATTTCACAACTAATATGTTTATTAACTCAAACGTGTTTCAATTACAAAGTCGCCATCGTCAGTAATGAACGATCTACAATAATCAAACTATATAGTGAGTTATAGTTTGACTATTTTATATGCAATTAGCAATTATTCTACTAAAGTTTCAATTAAAAACTATAAAATATACTTTTTGTGTAACGTTAAAAACAATTTAAAAATGCACTAACACTAAGTATAATCATTCGTCTCACAGACTACGTCAGGAAAAAACAAACTTCAAAATACTAGGTAATTCTGAGTTGAATTACCGCAGGCCACTGACAGGTGGCAAGGGGGGAGGATTAGAATGGGTTTAGACCATGCCTAATCCATTCCAACATAGATGACGTGATAAAGAATAATAATTAACAGAAAAATAACAATAATGTCAGTCATAAAAAATTTATAAATCAATAAGAATAGAGTTATTATTAAAAGGATATCACAAAAATGCATGTGTGAAGGAAGACAATATGCTGTCGTGCAAAGAATTACATAAACAAGAGTAATTTATTATTACAAACTCAGTAAAAACGTGATTTATTATTAATTTGCAATAACTGAACTTTATACAATGTATGCCAAATAGATTTTTGAAACCATGTCTCAGGTAGGTTAACCACTCTACTCTAGTCCATATAAAAATATAAGAAGTTTGATATATTTTTTTATTGTAAAACCTACCTTAAGGTTCATTCATCGAATCAAATTAATCATTGTTAAAAATAATAGTTTAAACTATAGTTTAAAATAGGTCTTTAAATTTAAATAGTTTGTATAGATACAGACTAGGCCAACCAGCAATTTTGATGAGTTATTGGCGACCTTAAACAGCTGTTTTATGTGATACTGTGTACACCCGGTTTCTATGTTATGTATGCTATGGGATATAAACATCAAAAAGTAAATCCCACTTTTGTGTAGGGCCTACTATAGTTCTTAAGATGTTCTTTACTTTCCCGAATTGGAGCTTGCAACTATACTTAATAAAGGTATAAAAAACAAATATTAAAAACACATAGAATTGTTATATTTGAAAAATAACAATGTTTGCTTTGTATCGTTATGGATTATATATAATAGTCTAATACACAACGAAACCATATTTTAAAGATCTATTTAAACAATGCTGTGATTTATATATTTATATTTCATATTTGTACATTATATTGGTCCATAGTTATCGACCAGCTATAGTCGTAATATGAAGTATATGTTTAGAACGTTTCACACCAAAACTTAGTTTCACAAAAAAATAACGTTTCAATATTATTTCCCTCTCTAAAATTAAGTCACTAAGTTACATATTTATATAAAATCTATCTCTGTATTATGTATTTAAGTGATTTTCAACTTATTAAAACACTTATTACTTTGCTAGATTTCAAACCTCTCATTGGCTGCATGTACAACGTCTCCTGGCATTTTGGAATTTGTAACCTTTTATATTTCATGATCTTGTTAAATATATCTTCTTCAGTAAAATTAACTAGTTTATCAACTTAGTTTAGTTAAAAAGGTAAGTATTTGGTGGTAGAAATTATTAAATAAAGAGTTGTAATTAAAATTACCAATATTAATTCATTGAAGTTTATCTTTATTTGTGATATGTTTTAATGAATTGATTTACTAATTTGAAACTCGTTAAGTTTTAATGTCACTTTTAATGATTTATTTGTATTTGCATAACTAGGATGGATGTATTAAAATAATTATCTTTTTTTTGTGTTGAATACTGATCACAGTTCTGTGTTTCATCTCTATTTATTTAAACGATGGTGTAAGTTTCGTCTATATTCAGGCATTATTGAATGGGTTATAATTCATATGAAATGATTGCATTCGTTTAGTTTAACGTGCGTCAAGAAACACAAAACACTGCACAACACATCACATTTAAAACACACAACACAAACAAACGGGTTATAAATACTTTGTTAGACATAGTTTATCTAATTATACATTTTTTAAGAGGGTCAAGCACGTGCACATGGGACCATTTTTACGTCAGTACTCACGGTTAAATAAATTCTTACATTTATTTGCATAAGTACGTCTTCGGGTTTAGTATTGACAAAAAAGTAAATTCAATTCTAAAAGTACTTAAACATATTTATGATTAAAGATTACGAATTATTGATCGTAAAAACCAAGTTTACTAAATTTAAAAAAAAACTTTATTTTACGTGTCACGTTACTAACGACAACCGTTAGGTGGGTTACACACTGAAGTGGCGTGGCTGCCACGCGGAGGCACGCTGCATGCGTCGTGCCAGTGCATCGGCGAGTACGATGCAAGGAGCTTACAGACTGGAATGGCGCCACATGGCCATACATTTATATCTGACTATACTCAGTATATTCAAAAATGTCAACAAGTGAAGATGAACTGTTCCTGTTGTTAGTTGGAAAATAAATTTAAATTACTTTATTTATAAATTATTATTATAAAATTTTTAGTATCGAAAACGTACATACTTTGAAAACAAAATTTACAATACATTTTTTAAATGTACATATCTTTTGATCTATATATTCAATTTTAAATATTAAAACAGATTTGAATTCACATTAAAATTATCTTTAACTTGTTATATTCATAACCCAATACATAACTAAAATAAATGTCAAATAATACAAAATAAAAAAAATATTGTTCACCATTTGTCGAATTGTAAATAGTAATTTTTATAGGCCTAGTCAGTAAAGGTGTTGAAATTTGTTGTAGCAATCTGATATTTTTAAATTGTTATTGTAGGTATGTTTTCTAAACATGGTTCAAATTTTATTAAAATCGGTTAAATAGTTTTAAAGTTATTCAATTTTTACTGAAGACATGAACAAAAAATTTTTCACGGAATAAAGATATCGGAAAGTAATTTTTATAGGCCTAATCAGTAAAAGTATTACAATTTGTTGTAACAATGTGATTTATTTATATTATTATTATAAATATTTTTTCTATATGTGGTTCAAATTTTATTGAACTCAGATAAATATTTCTAGATTTGTTCAATTTAGGACCTGTAGAACACAAATCAGATCTGAATTAAATACTGACGAAGGCCATAGAGTGGTATCTGCGCATGCGTTGGGTCGAGATGCGTGTGGCATGCATCGCCAAACACCGACCGATCGGTGTTCGAGTGGCAGATGCGTGGCGCAGCGTGATGCACGGAAGATGCGCCACGCCAATGCTACTTCAGTGTGTAGGAACCCGTTTAAAAGCATTGGTTGATTTTCGCGTGGCGAGCAGCTACTTGCCACTTGCAGCAAGCTGCATGCCACGCTACTTCAGTGTGTAACCCGCCTTATATACGAGAGGAAGGCTGCATATAAGTTATATATTGACTCCTTCTTTTCGCAAAAAGAGCGGGTTTGATGTGAGCTTCTGCCTGGACATGGGGCACAGAGGATCTCATGGTTTACGTGCAGTGGTTCCTGGTGGCAAGTTACGCAACCCTCTAATAATAATAATAACCTCAATTCAAACATTTAATAGTTTTACACTCGAATTGACTTAGGTCTATGTACAAATCTATATATATATATATATATAAGCCAAATCCACTGACTCACTGATCACGATTTCTCAAAAACTACTGAACGGATAGGAACGAAATTTGATATGTAGATTCCGCTAGGGCCATAAGTGCTCACTAAGAAAGGTTTTCATAAAATTCAAAATTTTAGGAGGGTTTTGGGGTAGTCAAAGTTACTAAATCACGATTTCTCTAAAACTACTGAACGGATTTGTATGAAATTTGGTATGTAGCACCTAGGGCCGTAAGAAAGGTTTTCAAAAAATTCGAAATCTTAGGGGGGGGGGGGGGTTTGGGGGATCAAAGTTACTAAATCATGATTTCTCTGAAACTACTGAACGGATTGGAATGAAATTTGGTATGTAGCTTCCTCTAGGGCCGTAGGTGCTGATAAGAAAGGGTTTCAAAAATTTTAATTCGAAATTTTAGGGGAGGTTTGGGGGGTCAAAGTTACTAAAAATCCCCATAAGAAATACATAGTGTAATTTATATTTATTGATATAATATATTTTTTTTTAATATACATTTAACTTTGTATTTTTTTTTTAACTTACAATTAGAACAAAATTTCTAATGCAGTAACTTTTAAATCACTAAAACAGCATATAACTTATAATAACTGAGTGTGTGCAATAAAGTATTTGCTTTAAACAGATGATGACTGGAAAAATGGAAATAACAGTCGGAAAAATGTAAGGCCAATAATCTGATTTAAACTAGCTATAAAGTATTGGCATGCTATCCTTCCAACTGAAGTATAGATTAAAATAACTAACGGCCGATTTGCTTAAAGCAAAATTATTCAAAACAAATTCAGGAAAAAGCTTTCTATGTATATATTTTGCTTTTATATTATCAAAAACATTTGTTATTTATTTTAAGACATCAGAGCCTCTATAGACTACACCTGCTCCAATCCCAGTCTACCAACTGCTACGACCAAAGTCATGAATGTATTCATATGCCTACATTTATGTTATCCATATACAGTCTTTATATTCAAATAACTGTCAAAAACTATATTCCTCTTATTTTGGAAATATAAATAAATATTCTGGTTTCTTGAAACAACTTCATTAAGTAGGCATGTAAAGTAAGTAGACCATTTTAAAATATAAATTTGAATAAATATTTTGTAATTATCTTTATTTAAAAGTAAATAGAATTAAAATAACAAAAACTTAGTTTATAGCAACGATAATTATTAACACAAAGTTTATAGCGAAAATTGTATCATAGTAATTATGTAGTTAGTAATTTAAAATTGCCCATTTCACTTGGAGAAATGTTTATCAACCCATCTAAACTTGCTTCTAATAAATAATGCTTACTAATTAAATATTAGTAGAAATTAATTGAGTAATATAAAAGCAAATTGAAATACATAAAATATATATATTGAATACTTCAATTTTGATAAATTGTAGGAGTCAAAACAAGACAACTTTGATTGAAAAATATAAAACAATTTATCAGACAAACCTTAATCAATACTCTTCAAAGGGGTACAAATTGTTTATATTTTCATAAATGTCATTTAAACGATGTTTCTTAGATACTTTTGTATTCCATAATTTATAATAAATTTTTGTTAAAAATAAAAACATGTAATTTATTAAGAAGTGTTATGTGGGAACTATTATACGTTATATCATATATAAAAGTTCTAACATAAGAAGAGAGTGAAACCCCGTCTTTAGTCATAGTTTTTTTAACAGTTTTTGTAAATAGACATTCTCGTGTTCGAACTATTTACAGATATAAGACACACAAGTCATTTCAGGAAAACGTTAAAGTAAATTTTCATTACAACTACTTCTGAATGTAAGAATAACAGTAAAAAGTATTAAAATTAAAGGTATTGTGTCTTTTTACAAGTCAGTAAAAAAACTTGACTTAACAAACAAAAGTACACTCGTCGTTAAACTACATATAAATGTACCAAAACTAAAAACCATTTTCTATCTATCTTTCTAAAGATATTTACAGTGCAACAGTATCATCACTAAGTCTAAAATCTGTTTAGATAGAAATAATGATATAAAATTGTAGTTTTATTGGAACTACCTCAAAGAAGGATAGATAATAATATTACAAGTTTTGCCTATATAGGATACTTGTACAAAAATACATTTACTAATCTCTTAATAAATATATCAATGACATTAACCAACACCATAATAATAACAATTATTTGAAAAAAACCAAAGAAATAAATAATATTTATAAAATGTATTCTTAAAACACATGTTAACTTTCAAAGAAATTAAAAAAAGAAAATATGCATAATGTACATTAAAATAAGAAAATAATTTGACCACGCAGCTGAAACGCTGATGTGAGTTGAGCCAATTTCGTAAATTAAGTTTATAGGTTTCAACCAACTATTTGGGAGAATGGTCTACTCACGAAGACGTTCAGTCATGCCTGTACGAAATATATTAGTAGAATTTGTAAGCCTCCAGCTTCGAATCACGCGCTGCTTTGTACCACTCGCAACAGACAAACTCGCTTAGCGAGTTTGCACCAAGCCCTTGTGGTCTCTGGTTGGACTATTACAAACTCGGCCGTCAGCCTCGGATCAGGAGATGGATCCGTCGGCCCCCACGTGTATTTTATCCGGGTACTTTTATGGTATTTTACTTTTTGATAGATTTCGATGAAACCAATCGAGCTTGGCCGTGTAAGGAAACCAAATGTGCAGAATAATATCCTACATTTATGTTTTTAGATAAAACCCAAAAAGTTTCATTCTCGTACGAAAAATCTTTAAAAATAGTTACTTCCGGTCGAAAAACGTACTTCCGGTTGTTGGATTGTTTTGGCAACGAACTCGTCTAATCGACTAAGACAACCAATGTGTGTACCACATTTGGACTAAATCGAACTTAAAGTGCGGTCGCTAGAGTGCGAACTCATATATCCATATATATGTAACTTGTTTAATGACATGATCGGTTCTCATTTACTATTCTCGACCTTAGGTCTTATCATAAGGATCACTGCAATAGCTCATCTTTCCTTTAGAAATTATCTAATCAGTCAAATGACTTCTTTACAGTCCTTCATTCCAAACACACTTTTCAATGAGAGACTTTAAACAAGTAAACACAATTTGTATATAAAAATTACAAAACATCTATTACTTAACCGTTTTAAAACCAGTTGGAGTAGTATTGGCACACTGCATGGCTACTTTATAAGTTCAGATTAAATTAATTTTACCAAAAGCATAAATAACTGTAGACCTACAGTGATTTATTATGATTACCATTTATACATTATTAGAATATTATTAATGCAACATAATTTAATCATCAATAACCTTGCCATATGTTGTGCAGGGGCTCAACAATAGAAATAATCTCCTTGCTACTTGCTTTTATTCCCACAATGACCTACTTACTATAGATTGAGAAAACCGTTGCAGCAATATTACGAATACTGCGTGTATGTTTCAAAATATAATTTTCTGTTCACGAATCTTTGAAAGAAAGAATTTCTTAGTGAATGAAATAACACCTAAAATATAGATAACAGTCGGTAGAAAATGTTATTTTGAAATCGTCAATAAAAGAACAGTAAATAGTGCAAAACAAATTTGCAATTTTCTGTAATCACGGTGATTCATAGTAGATTTCTAATATTATTTGTTTGTTTGTTTTTTACTAGCTTACGCAACTTTCTCATCTAAGTCTTCTTATTATTTGCTCCTTTAAGAATTTACAGAAACACATGAGAATATTTAAGTAGCCCTGGCATAAATTATTATAAATGCTAAAAGTAATGAATGCGTTTCATTAGTCACTTTTCTATGGTTTAATGAGTTTTGAAGTGAATTTCAAACACAAGCCATCATAATAAACTGGCATAATACAGTTGATAATATATATTACCAATGTTAAAACTATTTTGTTTTTTTAAGTAAATGCATTTTTTCGTAATCATTGGTAAACTATGTGAGGCTGAGTGAAAGAATATGACGTAAGAGGGTTTCTACGTGTATTAATAATAGCTGTCATTTGCACTCGCAATGTCAAACGTTGAATAAGCGAATTACTTCATTCCACAAAACTGGGAAATTAACTCACGAATTTCAGATGTGAAGGATGAAGCATAGATGTGCGTCATGTTGTCATTACAAACTGTCATGATATTGTATAACCAGGATTTGATTTGATAAAATAAAACTTTAATACAGAATATTACAACTAGTACGTTTATTATCTAAAGTCGCCACCTTCAGTAATGCTCGCGCTACAATAATGAAACTATAACTAACCTAATAGTGTTTCATCTAGCGTATTTACACAAAACTGAAAAGGGCGTGGCTTAAGACTGCGTTATATTAGTAAAGCGTTAACAAATGCCTAGCATTATTATAACTAGCCTAACATTAATTACATAACTAAACAAATTACTACCCTAATAATAATCTCAAACAATACAGTATTTTTGGTTCATTAATATAGAATTTTGTATAGGTCCTAATTCATCATTTACAATTATTTTGCTATATTTGTTAATATAAAAAGTTTTCCAAGCATCTATTGTGTTAAGTTTAGTTACATTTTCAATAATACAAAGTCTCCCACTTTAAAATTATGATTCATCTAAACAATGCTTAGCCACAGCAGATTTATCAGGCCTATTGTACTTTAAATGGAGAAAATGTTCTTAAGTTATAGATTGCTAAAATCTTTTCAAATATAATATATTACGTAATTATATAACTTCGGCATATGTTTAATATCATATTGATAATACTTAACATATGTCAAGACCACATTTCTCCATGATGTTTCTGTCTTATTTAAATCAAGAAGGAGTCTAAAGAAAAAAGTTAACAGAGAGGAATTGGGACCAGACTTATATAGGATAGGGAATCTCACCTGACGTCATACAGTACTTTTAGGTAGTACGCTGTGTAAGGAGGAAAAGTAAATGCAGGTTGAAACAGAGGTGGATATATTCAGGACTCAATATATATTTATATGGAATATATTGAGAATCGTGTTTAGACTCGTTAAACAACTTTGTTTCTGATCAGATATTAATTAGACAGTATAAAAGGAACCATTTCACATAAAGCAGTAGAAACAGATGGATAAATTTAACTAATTACTAATTAAAAAATTAAAGAACCCGAATATTAAATTTGGAAGAGAATGTCTGTAATATATTTGAAATTACCTTGAGAAACATTAATCTTCTTGGTTAATGTCTAGTTAGAAGATTGATTTAAAAACGTATATGTTGAAGTAGCTAGCACAAAGTTGCCTTATATCTTAAAATTTAGAACAATCAAAATTTAAAAATTCAAAATTAAAGATACTAAAAATTAATAATAGGCTCACATGGATATATACACACACTTAAGTCACAAGAAAAAATAAATGTTTCTTCCCACCAACCCAACAATTATTTTTAATCCGGAAATGAAAATGCGTTAATATATTTCGTTTCAAACTTATGATCTTAAATCGTTCTTATGATCGTTCAGCGTGATCTCAAAATGCTATATAAATATTATATTCCAGTTTTGTTCTTAACAGTACGATCATACTACGTTAGAGAAATAAAATGACGAAGAGCAGTTTTAGGAAGAAGTATTCTAAGTAAAGCTGGATGTCTGCCAAAAGGAAATAACTGCAACTCAGAGAGCATATAAGCATTAAAAAACTAAAGTATTGATGTAACTATATACTAAGTAATAGTGGATCTATAAACATTTGTGTGTGTAATGCTTTCTACCTCCTCATTTTTTTCTAGCTAGATTATTTTTATGAATGACATAAATTTGTTTAACTTTATATAGAAAAGTTACTAAAACCGTAAAACAGCATGTTAAAAAATACAAGTAAATCATACAGGCGCAGTATATGCAACTAGTTAAATATTTGTACATATGTATCTAAATTGCATATGGTGCGCCTGTAAATCAACATGTGATTTTATAAACTTGCGTTTTAATAATTAAAATTACTTTTCTAGAGAAAGTTATAAAATGGTCAAATGATAAAATTAATAAATTATCTAGCTAGCAAAACATGGGGAAGTAAGGTGAGAAAATGAATGTGTGTAATTGTACAAACAAATACATATTCTTTAAGTACCTTTCTTAAAAAACATCAATGTTTCCGTCAATTTATGTTTAGAAAGGTATATTTGAAACTTTTTTAAATATATATGAAACACTTCCTTTCTTGATTAAACGAACGAGTTGAATATATTGTTATATTCTTTATAAGACCATGTAGGATTTATAAAGTCTATTCGATTTCCGAATTGCTGATATATGCAATATAGACAATTACCTCTTATAGTAAGTAGTCAGAGCAATTCTTTTTATTTTGTAGATTCACTACATCGCTGTTTCGCCGTTCACAGCCGGCTTCGTCAGGTGTAGAAACTTAACACTTAAATAAAACACACAACGACACTGAACACACAGTTATGTGAAATGTCGTTATGTGTTTTATTTAAGTGTTGAGCCCCTACACCTGACGAAGCCGGCTGTGAACGGAGAAACAGCGCTGTAGTGCAGGGCTATAGAATACAAGGCTAGTCCACTCTTTTGATATTGACGCTCGCCGACTGTCCCAACCTTCCTCTCGCTTCCCCTCCTATGTGACGTCACTGAGGTACTCGCCGCGCAAGCACGGTTCGTTTTAGCTCTCACGTGTTATTTGATATAACGTAGCAGATGAAATTACTTTATGAAATGTTACCAAAATTATCAAGTAATATGGTCTGTAGCGTTACTTGAATATTCCAAGAAACACCTTTACTAACAAAATACATTAAAACAAACATTTTCAGAACGATGAGATATAAATTAATAAATATATAATATATAAATAATAATAATATTTAAACTTAGAGTACCGGCAATTATTGATAACTCAAAAATTAAAAACAAAAAATGTTAGGTCCTCATCTTCAAATTAAAATAAATATAAAAAAATATTACTTATTTAATGTAAGAGTTACAAGAGAGATTACTTTATGTTAAAACGGTCCTCAAGTAATTTCTTCTGCAGCTTTAAGTTAAGATGTTTAAAAAAATCTTTACTAGCAAAATGCACTTAAAATTGTCAGAATAATTAGATATAAATAAATATGTAATATACAAATAATTAGAATCAAATTTAAACCTAGAGTAATACAATTACGGATGACAAAAATAAAAAATAAAACATAATTTCAAGTTAAACTTCTAGACTAAATTAAATTCCACAGTGTCAATTTAAATTAAAATAGTTCACTTGTTTAAATTCAACTATTAAATTAACTATTCCCTAAATATTTTATGTCAGCAGTAATTATTATATCATTGTGCATATCTGCATATAAGCTACTCATTATGTGTAAGTATTTATAAGTTTCATGTGTGATTTTATAAGTATTACATATGTTTTATTAAACTGCAGTATGACAGGTTTTAGTGGTTTATTGTAATAAATACAATTATTTTCAATAATGTGACACATTTTGTTCAATTTTGTATTTAGTTTTCAGAAATGTTTCGGAGAATCAAATTAAAAGTATGCTACCATTAGTACACTACAACGGTTTATAACTCACAAATTAGTTAGTTTTATTGTGTCCCTGTCTTCTTCTTACATCTTTGTTTACTGTCTACTTATTGCTTTGTGTAGTGTCAATACTAAAACTAAATAAAGAAAATGAAATTATTGTAGCAGAGAATACTTATGAGAAGCTGTGGGAATGGAGCAGGCATTACCGCCGTGACGTCATCACAGTGGCAGTCACGGGAACGTTCTCCGTGGCGGACTGGTCTAGCCCTTGTATTCTACAGCCCAGTCCAACACCAACACCAAACTTAGACCCAAGTGACTATGACCTAATCAATCATCATTTCAGTAAACATTACCAATAAAAACTTGAAAAAATGTAAACATTATGAACAAAATTAGGTAATTTGGGATTTGCTTTGGCACCACCTTATGTCACCGCAATAGTTGGCGAGCGGAACGAGCAGGAGCAGCGCCCTTAGTCTAAACTATAAAAGCAAAGCTTTATTGAAATACATCAAAAGCCTTGTATCTATAGCCCTGGCTGCAGTGTATCTACAAAATAAAAATAATTGCTCTGACTACTATAAAAAGTAATTATCTATATTGAATATATTTTTGTTAAATACTGTAGAGTTTAACGAAGTTATTTATCATTTTGTTCTTCTATGGTAAAAGCTTATATTTATTTTATGAAAATCTATTAATATGAAGAAAAATTATTCTGTTATTAATCAACCTCATTTTTTTAATTGTCGTTATATTATATTTTTTACTGCTACACGTTACATAACACTGAGTTTGAATAACAAATAAACACATTCTTACTCAAAAGAGTTTATACATAAAACAGTACAACATACAATATTTAGGTCGTTCTTGTCCAGCTGCATAACAATGTGGCCATAAGCATTTTTATAACATTATATTAACGATGAGTTTTTGATTTTGTGTGTGTTAGTGTTGTGCGTTACTCTGTGTGAGTGTTAGTACAAGCCTGACGAAACCGACAGTGCTATAGCTAGATCTACAATACGGACTGAAGACAACTACTTCAAGGTAGTTCAATGTATTACGAATAATAAAAATAGTTTATCATTTATAAACTATGCTGCTTTAAGGCGAAAGAAGATAACCAAAATGTTTTTTCTGGTTTTCATCTAGTCTATACAGAATAATTGCATGTTGCACTCATAGATTCCATTGTCAATTGGGAAGTATTGCAGCACTTTCTCGGCCAAGACTGACAACAATAAGCACAGTCCAAAAATATAGTTTACTGTTAATAAGGTTCTCATATATACAATTAATTCCTTTACAAAGTTGAATATTTTATAATACTTACAGAGACTTCTTAAGTGACAGAATGGAAAGAAAACAATGTGAAACTTCACAACGTAACTCTTCGTGTGGAGTTATAAAAAATTAACAAAACAGGAAGAAAAATATAATGTTACTTCTCAAAACTGCGGAGATAATAGTGAACATATGCGCCAAGAATTACATTTCTTTTTGAGACTCGTCTGCCACTGAATCGAATCGGACGAGGTGTCACTGGAGTCCTACCACCAATAAAATAATATTATTTCTTCTTCCAAATGTTCTTTACAGTTTTACAAAAGGACTGAACAATTTTACATCAATTTTAGCCGATCGGCTGACAGAGCAGATTTCGAAGTGAAGGTTTTGATGAAAGATGAAAGCTCTAACGTATTTGAATACTTAACTGACTTTACACAGTTTAATGTTTACTTGAACACTAAATAGACATGTTAGTGTATCTGAAGATACGGCATTATTCAGCCTAAGAGATGTGTAGTTCGCTTCTATTTTCTGTAGTCGGTTTAGGACGAGTGTTCAATCAGATGTTTGTACCGTTACACAATTGTATAGTTCTACGCATACGCGTGTTGGACATGAGCGCAGGCCGGTGAGTTTACAATTTATCTCAACAGTTGGTACAAACGTACTAGAAATTTAAATAACGTAACAGTTCATAAACCTTTGTGGTTTTAACGTTGTTAAAATGCCAAATCTAGTTGATAGTTTATTTTTTATTCACATAACCACAAAACCCGTAAACTTACTGTCGTACTATCGAATATTTAACGAGACAATCTTTTGCTTTTAATTTGCAGCTTCATATGGGTGATATTCAGGAAAATTTTAAAATTCTCGCTGAAACTCAACTCCAGCTGACTTGGTTTACACTTAATTAGTGAAAAATAAAACAGGAAGAAAACATTTACAACTTTTTTGTTAAGGAAGGATAATAACTTTTTGTTCGAAATGTATTTAAATTTTCTTTTGGTAATACAGTTTGTAAACTTTATTAATTAATGTTATGCGTTCAAGAAGACGTCTAAGAGAACGAGTACTGAGCATTAGAAGAAGAATCTGTTCTAAACAAAACTTGTTTGACTGCATAAAGTGTTAAATTTTATAATGTTTCAATTACTATTCAATTACTATGTTTGTTTATAGTTTCGTAAGTGATTTTGTTTCAATAATCACAAATGAAGTTACACGTAAGTGCATCTATATTATTATTATTTTTATCTCTGAAACAATGCTATGTAGGGTAAATTAGTTTGTATGGATACATTAGGAAGAAAATATAAAGAAATACAGATTCTTCACAGAGAAAACAAATATCAATTGTGTGCAGTCTGTAAATAAAATAAATAAGCATGTTATTCGCTCACTCACTGAAAGAATGATTTATGGCTTTCAATAAACACTCAACAATTATTGATGAAACTCGTAAGTAAAACTGGTTTCACTCAAAATAAATATGTAATATAACTCTTAAAGTACACCTTTATAAACATTATATTTAAACCCATACAGAATTAGTTGAAAGTGTACCTGAAGGCGAATAAAGTAGGTAAGGCTTAAGCCAAAACCCAACAATGAATATAGACTGTGTTGAATCAACCAGTGGACTTATTTATAAATATAATCGAGCTTGACTCGTGAGGAATGTTATTTCTAAAAGTAAAAATTTATTTTTACAGAGCACAATTCTCACAAAAATACGTTTATTGGTCACACGCGTTTTAAAGACAAATTCGTCATGTTTAGTAACACATGGGCTACAACTAAATTATAACTAAGGAATTACAACAAAAAACTTATTTTTGTTATAATTGTGTTCTGTATTTTTATTTTTACTTTTAGAAAGAAAAATGTCACTTATTTGTTTAAGAATTACTCCATTCGCCCTTTAACTTCAATGTTAACATCTACTTCAATGTTCAGAATTTCAAAGGAAGTTCTAATATTTATTATTAATAACTGCTTTTATGTAAGTCTACGGTAAAGACATTCTTTATTTTCATTCTTCGTTCTCGCCTATTTAGTTAAATGATATTCAGTTTCAAATTATACTAAAAATGAAGAAAAAATACAATGCTAAGGTCATTAAATTCATCATAATCTAAATTCTTGATCTGAGACTTTTAACATGAGTATGTGCTATGGGTTCGATCATCTATCCACATAATCTGCCAACCTGGATAATAACCTGGTTCGAGTTTTTGGCAGTCACTCTATCTTCGTCTGTATATTAAATATGTACAATTCCTTTCCATTTTCAATAGTAATCTAAAAAAACTCTAACTATATAATTTAAAAAGATTATAGGTTATGTCGCAACTAATGATATTTTGCATTATTTATGTAAGTTTACAGTAGACTATGTTAGAATCCGTTATGGATAAGCTTCAGTTTTGTTAGAATCGTAAAAAGATTGCAGCAAAAGAATTTACACCTACAAAGTGCAGTGCTATAATTTTTACCTATAACGTTGGCATTACAAAGTCGATAATTTTGTCAAATTGGCAAGACTCCCAACTAGTCTTGAACTTTTTGACAGTTTCATAGTATAGTTTATTTCGCAATGCAATTGTCTGTTGCGATGTTAATAAAATAAAGTATTTCTATTTAATAAATACAAATAGTGAGACTGCTTTATCCAACAAGATTAGTGCAACTTACCAGATAAAATTCTAAAAGTATTATAAATATCCATCATCCTATAATTTGAAAGAGTACAAAATCGATTACATGACTTTCCTAAACTAGACAGTTCAAAATATTTGCGATTCATAGGTAATTAGAAAAAGTTTATTGTTTTATATTATTTGTCAATATAAAATATTTTAAGCTGTGTATTTCAAATAAATTAAATTTGTAATACGATCAAAATATTATCCTTATTTTTTTTCAAACTATTGTAAAGGTTGTTTCTAGTTTAGGCGACTTGGTGTTAGGTGGTGTTATGAATAGATTCACCATGTGAGGTTTTATGAGTTTAAGCTTAGTTTTGGAATTTATTTCATTCTTATATGAACTAACTATAAACATTATCAACTATTATAAATTGACAATAGTATCTTGATCTTAACAAAATGAAACTACTGGTTTATTAAGCTTTGAAATGTATATAAATTTGAATCGGATCTGATTTCAATTGCTTTTCAGGTGTTTGGCAAAACTCTCCTTTCGGCTAATTTATATTAATTTTAACTCTCGAGATCTGTCTTACAACAAATTAAATTTTACATCTTCTTACATAATTGAGTTTTCCTCACTAACACACACGGCACTTTCAACGGATGGATTTATTTATTTTCTACCTTACCACTGCACCCCATATCCTTGGTTTTGATGGTTCCTGGATTCATTTAATGATTTTAGCTTGATTGAAGACTTTGTTTGATGATTATGTTTTATATCTTTTGTTACTGATAGTTAAATTATTTTATGATATGATTAGGGTAAAATACAACTAATGAATCTTGAATGGTTTTCTTTAGGTGTTGGTTGATTGAATTTTAGTTGATGTGATATCTTAAGAATCTCTTCCTCCATACTTTCCAGTTTTCTTTTTTTTTATTCCCTTCTGATTGGACGATTTTACTTTTGATTTTTCTGATTTGACTACCATTCTTCGACAAATGGCATACCTTGCATTATTTGTGCATGCATGCTTCATTGCTTCTCATGGAATAACGATTGTTGAGCTTTGGATAAATTCAATGCAGCGAACGTGTGAATCGCCACTTCAGTTGTTACATCCTGGTTATTTGATATTTTACATCAACTGTCTGACTTGTCTCTATCTTTGTAGACTTTATTCATAATATTAATTCATTAACGCGATTATTAAATATTTATTTATTGTTTTATTATTGATGTTAATGATATTAGTTATTGGGATATTTAAAATTACCAATATATCCCTGATACTATGTAACTGTTCAATTCAAAATACAAATGTAGCCTACAACCTCTAATCACAGTATACATTTACTTGACAAAATTACCAAATGTTTCTTGCTAAAATGTTATTCGTAGTTCCCTTCCCATGAATTAGTTAAAGCATATATTATTTAGGCTTATTTTCAAAGTAAATCTATTAAATTGAAACATTGAATAACGATAATTTACTGCTCTTCTATAGTTTTTAAGTTTTTATCATAAATCTCAGTTTGTGTGATGAACTAATCACCTTATTAGAAATATAAAGTCAACTACATAACCCACAGTGATTGACTGATTGCAATTATATGAATAATGCTGACATGCCCTCAAGGGAGGGAGAGATGTCGACAACAACCATTAAAACTTTAGAGATTAGAGGTATTTCAATGTACGTTCAGCACTGAGTATGACAGAATTAGTGAGTCCGAATTCTACATCAAAATATAAACTAAAATTGGGTCATCTAACTAACCGTCCCTTTATAAAACTAATCATAAAATATTACTATTCCTCAAATATAAACACAAATTTTTGTATAATAAATTTACGATCTAGGATGATTTTTTTAAAACTTATCACCTCTATTATTTAAAAGACTGAAAGAGATATGCAGAATCTGATCTCGGGATTGTTCCTCAACTTCGGGAAAATCTTAGAACCTTTTTTTACAAAATACCAAATCCCTCAACCCTACCTCTCCTTCTTGAAAATGTGTAATGGACACATATGGCTTGTGATACATAAAGTGAAAGCCCTTTAATAATTTCTGTAGTAAGACAATAAAAGTTGCCCTACAAATTTGTTCACTAGGCTCAAAAATAATTTTATATGATTTAGAAGAATGAAAGAGATATGAAAAATGTGATCTCAAGGCAGTTATTTGCCGTCAGATAGTTCCTTATAAAAAGATTTTATAAAACCCCAAACACTTCCCTCCCCCTCCTACTATCCCATCTTGAAAATGTGTAATAGACACATACAGAGTGTTCATAAAGTATCATTAACCCCCCCCCCTCATTATTTGTGTTACTGAAAATAAGTTAACAAAACATTATGTTTATCTTGTATTGCATAACGGTACACATTTTTTGACATATAAGACCAACTATGATTTTAGTGGAATTAGGGGGTTAATAATTAAAATATAAATTTCAAACTTCTGGAAAATTATATTTTTATTATAACACCAAAGCAGGTACTTGTCCGTAAAAAAATCATTTCAACCTTGTCTTCCTTTGAGCGATTCATTTGTAAAAAGGCAAAACTGCGTACTATCACAACAAAAATCTGAAAAAAAATGAGGGAGATATTTATGACCTATCAGTACATGAAAAGTGGTGCTTATCAGTTACGCATACAGTAGAGAAAGTCAAGAGCAAACGTCAGGGATTTTATTCCTGGTTCCAATTAAATTCCCCCCCCCCCCCCCCCAAGATTTTCAAGTACACATAGAAACATAGAAACTCAGATAAATTAGTGGTACCATACTGCATTTATTTACAGTTTCTATTTTTAAAATTTATCCTCAAAATACAACTTTCTTATTAGTAATATGAACAATTATTTGTAGAGGGAATGCAATATCCTGAAACAAGTCTCCCGGTTCATCCGGCTTACCCACTAAACCCTATACACCTTTTTCTTACTCTACTGCGGAAACTGCCACGAAGCATAACTTCACAGTAATATTAAAAAAAAATATAACCAGCTTTAATGTTGTGATAAAAATATCAGTTTCCAGAAATTGTATTGTCTATTACTTTGAAACGAAGCAAGATACTAAGCTCTAGTTTGCACCATTCTGTTTCTCGTATAATAAGCTTTTCAATAGTGTATTAATTTGTTTTCTACCTTTACATTTGACATTTTTAACTCCCTCCTTACCCCCCTAGCCCTCCAAAATCATGTAGGACTAGATGTGTCAATATATATATTTTATATTGTCAACACAAGGTATATACAAAGATACACAAGATATTTATCAACTTATTTTCAATAGCAAAAATAATAAAGGGGGTTAAAAAGACTTTATGAACACTGTATTTGACTTGTGATAGGCAGAATTGAACCTTACACAGCATTGGTTGGAACTAATATAAAGAAAAATTAAGAAGCAGAGAAAATGTATTTATAGGCCTACTATGTAAAAACAAAATAGTCGTTAAATCCGCCCTGTTTATCACTTTGACGTATAAACTGTCAGATATACTGCAGAATATTGTTTAAACTAACTTAATAGTTCTGAAATATGGATATTTTTGCCATTATTGGGAGCTACTTTTAAATCTATGTTTTTAAACTTCTTTTCATCTTGTATTGTGCAGAAATGGCGGTAAATTCTCTTTTACACAACATTATATTTTTTAACTAAAAGGAAAACAATAATTTTACACAATTCTAAATATAGAAAATGTGGTTAAAATTATTTTAGTAACCTCTAGGAAGTTTTATTTGTGCACAGTTTTATTTAAATATTGCCTACTTCCGAAATTAATTGGTTCCGTTTGTTTACTTTCCATAAATCTCACAAGATTAGGATGATTGCCTTTATTTTGTAGAATCTAATTGAAAACTAAGCCTGAGTTTTATTATTAATAGTGTTAATTTATCTACATATTTTATAATTTCCACAAAAAAATATAACGTTTTTCTTCTAAAACTATCGTAGAAATTGTCTGTTTCATGAGCGATTATATTTCTTATGACTAACTCTCGAATTCAAATGTAGTAAATGAATTTATTTATTTTATTTATTATTCGTTTGAAATAATAAACAACATATTTACATAAAATATTAAAGAGAAAATACATTTTAAAACATTGTGTTATTAGACCATGAGTGTAAAAAAATAAAACCAATTTAATAAACTCAAAGGTTGTAATTCTATTCAAATCTTGATTTAACATTCTTGTAAAGATTTCTAAAACCACACAAAAACTGTAAGGAATAATCTATTCGCTTGGTGGTAATATGAATTTTGGACCACATTTTAATACAATTTATAGAACAAATTAAAAAGGTTTAGCAAATTTCGCATGTTTAATGATATAACCTTAGAATGAAATCGACTCTGAATCAGTGAGTAGAAAAAGATATTGTCTAAACTTTCGGGAAACTAAAAAAACCATATAATAACAAAAATAAAAATGTTAAAGAAATTGTGAATATTACTTAAAGTGCTAGAAAAAATAAAAACTGCAAACAATTACCATTATTAAAGAGTATTGTAAATTGAAAAATATTGTATATTTTGACTGTGGTCCCTTTTGGCTCTCAATTCATGTTTTTTTGCCAAAACATTTTCTTAAAACATAATAAAAAGTATTTTAATGTGAAAACTTATTTACAAGAATTTTATGCACTGTACTGACAGTTATATTTTTTGTATAGGCTAGTGTAACAAAGTAAAAGTATTTTACCAGTTTAAAACTCAGTATTCTTACTCTCCGTACTTCACCCAACGTCATCTTGTTCGTCCGTCATTTCCCAGTTTAGTATTTCACCATAGAAACGGTTGGTTTGAAATGAATGTAACTACACAACTTTCCCAAATCATACATTTCCTTTCTTTTAATTTATAATAAAACTCCACGGATAAGTAATGCATTATTATTATTATTATTATAATGTATCTGGTAATGCAAGGCACCGATTCTTTTTCAAGTTGAACTTGTGCAGTGTCTGAAAACGCCCTGATCTTATGTACTTACTTGCTTCGACAGTACTTTTTTCCAAATGTGAGTAGGCCTACTGAAAATAATAAAATTTGGAAATAAAAAATGGTTGCTTTTCTTTACTGGGCAAGGTTTTGGTTCCGTTTGATATTGCTGTCCTTTTATATACCGTAGGCCACCAATTGGTATAGTCGGTAATCATATCGGTTTCAACTTTACATGGAGATTTCTTAAAAAAGTTTACTATTAAGAACTTTGGATATAAAATTATGTCTTGTTTTCTCATTGGCCAAGATCATACTGAAACTTCTATTGCAAGGATCATAATGGCAAAATTTGCTTCACAACTTTGAACCCACCCAAGTCACACAAAGCGAAACAAACTTAAGGTAATGTGTGATTTTTATTTTTATACTAATAATTATCAGAAAAAAGATGAAGTTCCTCAACTTGGCTGGAGAGTATACTTATATAATCCATTACGAATGAGGTAACGTCATTACTTCCTTTGTTTGCTTTACCTTCATGGTAAACATAAAAATGTGAAAGTTTAGTTTTTGTATTGAAAACACAAAACACTTGCACGGTTAACTGGCGCAAGTAAAGCCGGTATTTTTGGTTGTTAAATGTTTTGCATAAAATCAAACACAACTCCAACAATGTTTTCATTTGTTTCAGACATTTTTGTCGCATCTTTAAGAGCAACGTGAAACTGCCTACTGAACACAGAGTAGAATACAAAGATAAGTTGAGAAGTAAAATGTACTTGAGTACATTTTTCCTCTCAACACGTAAAACTAAGGATTAAAATACCCCTAAGGATTAAAAATCCGTGAAAAAATCAAAATGGCCATTTTTGAACTAGGGTACCTTTTTCAACTAAGCCTGGGTTTTTTCATTAATAGTGTTAATTTATCAACATATTTTATAATTTCCACAAAAAAATATAACTTTTTTCTTAGAAAACTGCCGTACAAATTGTCTGCTTCATAAGCGATTATATTTCTTATGAATTAAAATGACGTATTAATGAATTAATTTATTTTATTTATTGTTCCTTTACTATACTATAATAAATAACATATTTAAATAAGATCTTGAAGAGCGAATACTTTTTTAAACATTCTGAGGTAAAACTTGTGTGTAAACCTAAATAAAACCAATTTAATAAACTCAAAGGATGAAAGTCCCTCTAAAACTTAACCCTCTACTAATCCTAATGTAAAAAATAACGCTAAAACTGTAAACAGCTCTGAATTATGTATTAGTTAGGTAGTAATATCAATTTTGGGCTACATTTTAATAAAATCTATGGAACAAATTAAAAACGTTTAGCAAATTTCGCATGTTAAATTAATGAGATTGCCTTCGAATGAAATCGACTCTATATTCCACACCTGGTGCCTCTAATCCATTTCAAATGAATCTAAGTTACAAGTGGAACATACAATTAAGTAATTTAACTACAAAACGAAACAGGTCTGCTTTGAACAGACAGCGTTACTCAATCAGGAGGTAACAGCATTTGTTCGAAATTGGTAACAAAAACAAACATGATTTTAATTAGATTGCGTATGAAATGAAAGTAGGAAAATGTGTTAACATATTTTAAATTAAACAATGCCAACGAGGTTTCCTAAAAAGTGATGAGTTAGAGAGTACAGGTGTACTATTAAATGTAGGATACGATTTGAACCAATTTTTGTAGATTTATGTTTACAACAGCAAATTGATGACACGAGGCAAAAGAGTAATTTTCAGCTCCCCATTTATTAGAATTAGTTTATTTGAATCAATGCCACATTATTGTGGAAAGAAACTTTACAATAATCTTATTGGACTTAAAAATAATAATACTTTTAAAAATAGAGTAACTGATTAATTCATAAATATGGCCTATTATAGTGTTAAGGATTATTTTGTAATGTGTTATTTCCTTTTTTAATGTACAGTAGATGTTTATGTTGAGTATTATGTTTGTTTAAACTTGAACACGTCACATGTTTTCCAGTTCTTGCTGGCTTTGTAAAATGTATTTGTGACCATAAAGGAATTTTAATTTAGAACTTAACACTGTCTTATAATTACAGTAGTTATCAGTAAGTAGAAATTTATATTTTTTCACACGCTATCGAAAATTGTATTTTATTGTGCATAATAATGCGAACAAGTTCGAAAAAACTATAAAATAATATTTGACTGACTACAAACAAAAAATAACATTTTTTATATAATAGAATTTATTTAAAACTTATTTGTGAGTTGTTTGTCCATTTGTATGCTTACTTACAATTATTGACGAAAAAAGTATAAAAATGGCATCATAAGTTTAATTTTACTAAATTTATAAACACTGTTTACTTGATATTACAAACATCTTGACTACAGTTATCTATACTTCTACAGAATATTTTAAAAGAATTTAAAACTCTACGTGTAAAATACTTACAAATATTGTCTCATATTTGAAGAAAATCTCGTAAGTATCCTTTTTTTTATATATGTTTATATTTATAAACTATTAAAATGATTCCAATATAAGTCTTTACTCATCCTTATAAAAAACCGTTCTAAAAATATGGCATTAAAAAAAACAAGCTAATAAAATATTAAAGTTATTTGACGTTACAAAAAAAGTTTAGGTTTTTACAACATGCACATTTTCCGCTTAAGCGTCGGCTCCAGTAAAATAGAAAGCAACCTGCTCTTCACCCTATAGCCGTATCCAAACAGTGCAATATCTTGCAGCTGAGCGCTTTGACATTGCCTCATTTAAAACCATTTTATAAATCCATCTTTTGTAATTATTGAGGGCTGAAAAACATCTGAATATTCTTTATAAAATTACGGATGTGGCTTGCGATTCACTTTTAATTAAAAATGTTTTACTGTGTAAGGAAAAAAGTTGAAACTTGATACTTAAAAAATGTCAGTTACTTGACAATTGAACGTGATTTAAAAAAATTGTCAAAGGCAAAACGGATGCGTAAAATGAGACTTTACAAATAGTTTTATGATAAAAAGTGAACTTAATAAATGGTTTTAAATTTACCATCTTTCTTACGGGATAAAAATCCAAGATGGCCGCCACAACAGCAGACACTTGTCTTCTTTATACAAATTAGAATAATGGAAATGTGGAGCCGCGTATAGTGCAGATAAATCGACTGCTAGATTCTAATCTAGTTGAAATTATTTTCCACCACAACGTTTCGGCTCTTTTGGCTCCTCAGCGAAAAATTGAAAGGGTCAACTTTAATAAGGAAGTCCCAACTGTTGTCCTGAAGAGAGTTTAATGATTACCCTGAAATCATCGTTAACAAGATATAAATTAGGTACGTCCTCATTGTAACTCAAAATCATTGTAGCAGGAATGACAGCACACTGTTGTGTTTCCACATTAACATTGCAAGTTAATTTTGGTTCCCCCACTTCCACTGCCTCTCACCGTCGCTTCGGTCGCAAATTTAAGCATTTTTCGGTTCAGAAGACTTTTTATCATATTTTATCAATAATCCATAATGTAAATGTAAAACTTTTAAAAGTTATGATTGTAAAGGTGATTTAATCATTTTATTTTAGTAATTATATAGTGATTAGAATACAACAAACAGGTGTCCAGCTTCGACTGTCCGAAACTTTACGGGGTTATTTGTCAGCTAAAAACAAGCAAATATTACAATATAACTTGTGTCGTATCACACTCTGTTTTTTTCTATTCATCTGTATGTAACTTTTACAACTACCTTAATATCTCAGAAACGATTTAAGATGTAATCTTGAACCAATATGTTTCAAAATGGTAGCAGTTGAAAATGTGAAATGTTCAATATCTAGAGAACTATATATTTTATCACAAAATTTTAAGACCACATCTTTAGACTCCTATAAGACAAATCCAGCCTTGTATGTTTTTTAATAATTGAGTAATAAATAACGGAGGTAACTCAAATTTAGAGGTCGAGTGTAGGGCTTTTTATTACTATTACATTAATATGACCACCTTCAGCACCCGAATAGACTTACATCGACCATTAAATTTTAGTAATTTTCGTTATTTATCTCTCAGTTATTAAAAACCATACATAGTTGGGATTTGTCTTAAAATAGTCTAAACATTTAGTGCCTTTACATTTTTTTTTTTTAAATGTATATTGTTCTAGATATTTTACATTGAAAATGTTCAACTGCCGTCATTTTGAAACACATTGTTGTAAAGGGTAAAGGGTAAAAGGGTAAAATATACCCTTTTTAGATGAATATTCATACCCAGTTTCATGATTATATCTTAAACTTATTGAGAGATATTAAGATATTTGTAAAAATCACATACAGACGGACAGACAGAAAACAGATCGAGATAGAACACATAGTATATTGTATTATTTGCTTGTTTTTAGCTGACAAATAACCCCCGTAAAGTTTCGAAACTGGACACCCTTTACGTTTGTATGCTTTAATATTTTACAAATAGTTTATTTAAAAATAATGGTAATTTCTAAGATAAATACATTAGTACATCTATTTATACTGCTATTGTACATCTGCAATCATACGGTATTGGTTTTTGTTGATCGTTTACTGTATATGTTTGTCACGTGGTGCATTTAGTATTGAGAACTTCCTTGTAGTTAGCGCAAGGGGATGTTTCAGGCTGAGAATTCTAAAGGTATAAATCGTGACTGATAACACTGTTGCTACAGCTTGCTTGACATCATACTTTGCTTTACATTATAGAGCTATAAACGTTTTATCGAAGGTAAAATATAGCCCTGAGGTTACAACTCTTTATCTCTCATATAAAGTATGTCTAAAAGTATATACAACGTAAGTATATAACACTTACTACAGCTTGCTTGTATAAAATCAATACGTATTATGTGATATGAGTTCCATTAATTTAAAAAAGTATTGTTAATTTATTTAACAAAACCAATATTAAACTGCACATACTATTTATACACACAAAAGCAATTATTGACGAAATACATTTTCTACTTTGTATTTACTTTATAATTTATGTTCTTTCTGGTATGTGTTTTAATCTTTACTTTGTATGCTAGTTAGAACAAAAAAGACGGGTAATACCGATATTAGTAAGTATATAATAATGTAATAACATTTGTAATACGTTTTTATTCCTGGTAGAATAACAGATTATTATTTGATTGTTCTTTAAAAACAAATTAGTCTTCTCGTAAATATGTTTAAGAATTAAATAATGCAACTAATAAATGCACTTCATTATTTAGCGAAAGAACGCGAAGATCACTTAAACCGATCAATGCCATTGCTCTGCGTTTTACGGGTTTGCCGAAAGTCCATACGGATAGTATCCCTCTCAGACCACTAATAAATTACACAACCGCTCCCGGATATAAAGTGGAAAAAAAAGTAGAAGAAATTATAACTGTAGTATCAATAGTACCATTGAGTTTGTTAATAAAACTAAAGAGATAAAAATTTTCCACCAATTCAAATTGATTTCATTGGACATAGTTAACTTGTATACTAATGTAGGTACCGGTTCAAGAGACCTTAAAAATTCTGGAAAGAAACCTACTCGACACGGAGAAACTTAATAAAGAAGCCATTCACGAATTAATTTCATTAATCAATGTAGTATTGAAACAAAACTCTTTTGCCTTTAAAGATATTTGTTACTTCCAAGAAGATGGCCTCGCGATGGGTTCCCCACTTTCCGGATTATTGGCTGACTTATACCTAAATTATTATGAGAATAAATTCATTCTGGATAAAGATAGCCAACACTTTAATAGAATCATCTTCTACACTAGATATGTGGATGATACCTTTATTATATACAAAGGAACTAATCGTCAAATTGAATGTTTAAACTGGATAATTAAATCCCAAAATTAAATTTACACTGGATAAGGAAATCGGCAAATAACTTAACTTCCTCGATGTTACTGTTAGGCCTACTAAGTTAGAAAATAAATTGAAGTATATTATAATATACAGAAAACCAACAACCACCAATGTCACAATACATGCCAAATCACACCATCCATTCTCACACAAAATGGCCGCCTACCATTATTTATCCATCGTCTTATTTCCATACCAATGGACGAACAGGACTCCCAATGCGTGGATATCATTAAACACATAGCTGAAGCCAACGGGTACACCAGCTCGATGGTTAATAAGTTACTTTTCCAACATAAAAAAGCTCAGAGTAAGCCTAAACGAAGGCTGGACACCGGAAACAGCAAAAAATATACTTGTGTCGAATACACTAACCTAATACCCAATATGTTGAAGAATGCCTTGTCGAAACATAATATATTGTGTAACATACAGGTCCAAAAACTACTGCGAACAAGACAGCCCAGTACCTTAAGAAAAAAGTCAGGCGTTTATAAACTATGTTGTAGAGGTTATGATAGCTTCTATATCGGGCAAACGGGCAGAACTTTCGAAGAACGATACAAGGAACATTTGCCACAGAAGAACTTACGAGATATGAAGTCAAACTTCGCACAGCATATAGTTGATAACAATTACAGTTACACTGATTTCAACCATAATATGAAGCCTCTCCATATTTGTAAAAAGGGTAGATTTATGAAGTCAGCAGAGGAGTTCGAATATACAAGGCGCATAATAATAGTCCAAATAATATATTAAACGATCAATTGTTTTTTAAGTCGAACTTCTTATACGACACAGCCATTGAGTTCATGCGAAGCACGACGGCAGATAAGGCAACCTGTACCCCCTCCACTCAGCATCAAGATTAATAACATAATGCTTCTGTGTGTTAGGACAGTGTCATGCGTGATGGACGAGGAAGCGCTGTCTAGTTAACCCTCACGAATGAGGGCCGTCAATATTTTTGTATATGTGCGTGTATACTGTCTTTTATGTATTGTGTTTGTGTTTTTATATTGTATAACGACTTCCAACGGAGTGATCTAATTTCCAACTGATGATGGGACTACGGCCCCGAAACGCGTCTTGAGCACAAGACCAAATTAAGTCACATGACGGAAAAATTCACGTAATATATAGGTAACTATAATTTACAGTAAATTTATTTAAATTAGTCTTGTCTTGTCTTCGATACCAAATCGTCTTTTTTGTTTAAAGAAAAATTAAAACAGATTAGTCGGCTATCTGCAAATACTGTATAGTAATACATTAATAAATCTTTGTTGTACCCCTCCCTAACTTTAAACCAACAAACCAATGTTCACACTTTGATGAGTGAAACGTACAATTAAAAACATAAACATAAATAATTTTATAATTACGAAGCAGTTCTATGTCATATATTAATAACAATAAAAGAAGGTGTTTAGTTTTCAAATATTCAACTTAAGGCTCGGCAGGAGTGAAAAAATAGTTCTGTGTTGACCGCAGCGCTCCAAGTGGCAAAGCTGTACACTAATAACATTGAGTTTGTGTGCAAAATGTCGTTCTTCCGCTAGTAAAAATATAGGCCGCCGGGGAACTACTTCTATTAAGTGACAGACGTACTGAAATGCGCATGCGTGACAATGTAAAAAGTCTGTCTCGCTCATCGTTGTATACATCGATGGTCTCGCTATACTATCTCTCTCTCTCTCTCTCCCCCCCCCCTCTCTCTCTCTCTCTCTCCCTTTCTCTCTCTTTCTCTCTCCCCCTCTCTCGCTCTCTCTCCCTCTCTCTATCGCTGCCGTCTCAAAATGATTTTACAGTTTTAGCAATGAATACTTAAATGTTAAGAAGCGCACGTCTTATGGACTCAATTCTAACAGATTTTACAAACTTGGCGCCCTAAAGATTTGTAGTTGGGCGCGACTCCGAGAGGAAGCGCTGGCAAACCATTTAGCGTGCGTTGGAGAGCGAGAGAGCGCGAGATAGTGTTTCTCCCCTCTCATTGGTATAACGATAATGCAATTCATTTGTACTATATTTAGATTACTTGCCGAGTGCGGCTGGTTGAACGAAGGGTTTACCCCACTCACACAAAGACAGGGAATAAAAACTTTCGCTATTGCGTTATATACAATCCCAGACACAATCGCGTTTTGTTTGTTTAGAAACTAAATATAACTTATATAGGTATTTTCAGGAACACAATTTGTTGTAATTATTTTATAATTGATATTGTAAATATGGCTATTTTTCTTTTAAGTTTAAATTTGCAATTGCGTATATAACTTTGTAAATAATTAAGTCATAATATATTTTGTATTGCTACAAATATATTTTGTCAGTAAATATATCTATTTCGTGTATGGAAAATTAAACTTGTATTGAGTTTATAATACTTTGTAAATAATGAATTAATAGTTTTGTTTCTCGTTTTATTGCTACACGCATATTGACAGTCCATTTTATAAATATAATTAGTTTATACTGCAATTTCTGAAAAATAAATAAAATATAATCTTTAAATTACAATCAGCCATGTATGTAAACGTTTGTTTTAAATACCTTCCATTTGTTATACAATTGACAATTTTTTAAATACCAAGTTGGAATTATCTTCCTCAGAAAATTAAAATAAAATTCAAAAAAGTAAAACGCAAGCCGAATCCAAAATTTAATACAGAATCTTTAGTTTATTTCTCATCACGCAAATATAAAAATTATATAAAACGGTAAAAAAAATTATAAAATTGTTTGAAGTGAGTCAATGTCAAAGCACTCTGCTCCATGAAACTACATTGTTAAGCCTATCCTCGTGCGAGTTGCCGATTGCTTTCTCTTTTACTGGAGCAGACCATTAAATTTATGCATCGTAATGTATAAAAAAATCGTTTTCCCAGAAGTTTTGAATCACTTATTAAATTGTAAAAATATGTATGTCAAGTTCAATGGACAACATTTTATTTAATCGCCTGGTTTTTTATTTGTATAAAAAAATATATAAAAAGTATTCAATCTTCATTTTTTGAATTTGTTTTTTATTTAAATGTTATATAATTTGAAAAAGATGGCAAATAACTTTGTAGCCTTGGCGAAATCTGTGATTATACAGGTATAGTCTAGTCTTTGACAATATAACCTTAATAACATTCAAATTAAAAATTGTAATGAATTATGGTCGAATTTCGACCATTGAGGGACACTAGATTTTTGAAATACATACACCGGTGGTATTAAATTTTTTGGAGTTTTGGCCACTAACCCAATTCAAAAGTGTTCCACAGCTTTTTTTATGTAGAAAAAGGTTCAGAAAATTAATATTAGCAACTAAAAAATTGATTGATGTAAAATTACAAAAGTTATTGGCTCAAGAAAAAAAAATTTCAATAGGCCCTAACGGAAGAAAAATATTCAACTTTATTCCAATATAAAAAGCAGATAACATTTTTTTGTAATTTTTCAAAATATACAAATTTAGTTATAAATAGAAAAGTATAAACATAATTATCAAATTCAAAACTTTTTTTCAGAAAATACATGTTTTTATGTTCCTGCGACAAGAAACGCTACTAAAACAGGCCTATTTTGAAAATGAGTAGGCCGATATATTTTTTACCTCAAAATTAATTTATATTACACAAAATTGTAGAGAATAAAACATAGAATTGAACTGTATACTTGAAAATGTTATGTATCCTTTTATTTTGGTCTCAGAAATTCTAGAATGAAAGAAATTGTCTAAACGTCTGACAAATTTCACCAAAAATTATGTAAATAAAGTTATATAACACTGTAAAATATTGTTTATAATTTATTTCAAGATAAACAAAAGTTTTGTAATTTAGTTCTAAATAGAGTGCATAAAAATAAATATCAATTTCAAAAACATTTCAGAAAGACATGTTTTTATGTTCCTGCGTCAAGAAACGCTACTAAAGCAGGCTATTTTGAAAATGGAATTACGAATATTATATACTTTATTAAAAATCAAATTTATTTGTACCAAATTGTAGAGAACAAATCATAGAACTGGACTGTACAACTTGTGTACAAATTGTAAACTTCTCTTCAACTATTATATTACTAGAACCACTTAATAATTACCATAACAATGTTTTATTTGTTTATACGTTATTTGCAGTCACTTTAACAAAAATTAACTATTTAGATCTAACCACTATCTCTTACCTTTCTTTATCGCTCACTGGAAAATAGAAAAAAGGTACATCTGCATTGGTTGATGAATTCTGACAATTAATGTAAGAACACTTTTTCCCTCCACTTTTTTAGTACTCATCATAAACAATAACTAACAAAATGCTCCAATACACACCACCTACAACTTCAACGGAATATACAGCAATTAATATTAAACACCTAAATATTCATTGCCTGCCGTCTCAAAATTTCTCATTTGACTGAAAATAGCTCTGCTTCATTTTCCGTCTCTTTCTTTCATATTCAGTCGCTCTCGCTCTGTATGGTCGTTACATACCAGAAAAATAGGGGAAGAAAACATTGTATCTCGCGCTCTCTCGCTCTTGATACAATACAAAAGTGTAAATATTCAAAGCAAATGAAATATATATCAGTCAAGTGATAAAGTTAGAATAAAATTGTAATTACAGTAAAACCTCTTATATCCGGATCAATGTGGCGCCGGGCGATCCGGATATCAAAAAATCCGGATTTGAGAGAGGTTGAATTGGTAAATTGAAATTGGTACCCTATTGGGATAGGGTAAATTGGTTGAAATTAGGGATGGGTCGATTCTCGATACCGATTTTCGATACCACCGATACTTTAGCTTTTGTATCGGTATCAAGAATCGATAGCCGAAACTCGATACCGATTACCGATACCAAGAAATACTCAGTTGTCAGAACTGCCCGTTCTCGTATAGACTCCGTGAATGTAATCTCCGGTATTTGCAATCGCATTCTCTGTATTTTAACTCAATTCAGCATTTAACAATAAATATCAGTAGGGAAAATGTAAAACATTATTAATTTTATGTAAGTAGACATTTTTCCCAGTAAAATGTTTTAGGCAATTGTTTCCTTTCTTAAGTAAACGCTTCTTGTTTTATTTTTATTCATGCGTAGGCTGTTATTTGTACACAAGAAGTCTAGAGTAGGCTCAAGGTCAAACACTTATTGATTCGTTTGTTATCGTGTCTATAGAATTAGGGTGTCTACTGTGAAGAAAAATAACACATTTTATAGATCGGTAACAAAAGTATTTAAACTTTAAAGTAATAATTTTATTTGTTTGAAATCGGGTAAAACTTGTTGGGACTTACGTTACCCGTGATTTATGATTTTTATGGGAGTCCCGACGGAATTCCTTTGTTTTACTTTTTACAGGCTAACTCAAAAACATCATTCGCTACTGCAGTATTTAGTCAAAAATATTCATTTTTGATAGATATATTTATTTTTTTTTTACTACGCCGGATATCGGAGGTTTCGGATATGAGAGGTTCGGATTAGAGAGGTTTTAATGTACTTATCAAATTACTACATCACTTCATAAATGAATTAACATTAAAAAAACATATTAAACTAACAATCTTTGTAACTCTAATATTATACATTATTGTCACTAATAAATAAGAAGAATCTGAGAAAAATTTATAGTAATAGATATTTGTTTTTTTACGTTAAAGCACGCAGTACCTTTTTTCGATTACAAAAAAAAATCTCCTACATTGATTAAGTAATTGCACCTTTCTTAAAATAAAAAACATACATAGTTTAACAATACTGTATAGGATTACTCTTAAATTTAAAGGTGGAAAGAGAAGACAAAAATGAAAACTCAAGAACAATAAGCATTTGTTCTTGAGTTTTCATTTTTGTCTTCTCTTTCCACCTTTAAA
>JAGFPH010005081.1:52278-71567 GCA_018207615.1 Philaenus spumarius
TTTCTTTAGTCCGACTAGCCAATCGTAGACCGAGTGAGAGGGAGAGGAGAGAAACACTCTCTCGCTCTCCACCGCACGCTAAATGGTTTGCCAGCGCTTCCTCTCGGAGTCGCGCCCAACTACAAATCTTTAGGGCGCCAAGTTTGAAAAATCTGTCAGAATTGAGTCCATAAGACGTGCGCTTCTTAACATTTAAGTATTCATTGGTTTTAGTCTTTAGTAGAACTACAAACAACTCGATATTTTTACAATAGCGTTGAGGCCGCAATCTTCCACTGCTGTTTGTTTTGGTTATACAACTTATCCCATTTTACAATTTATATTGATATCAAAGTATATAGCCTAGCATTTTCTTACCTTGAATATTGACTGAGATTTTAATAATGCAATCAATAAAAGACATGAACAGAAAAGTGAAAATATTAAGAATGTTGTACCGTACCTAAAAACGTATACAGTACGTACAAAGTGCTGATATAAACGTTTATTTGTAATTTAATGGCGGCAAAGGCTATCTTTAAATATCTAAACACGGGTTACAATAAGAATAAAAAATGATTACTAACAAATATTAAATTATAAAAAGATACTGTTACATGTACATAACTTACTTTACATTATTATTATCTCCACATAGTATAAAATAAAGCTACCTGAAAACGTCTGTTTTTGTCTGTTCTTTCAGGCTATAAATCATTAATTTTTATGAAAATTATGCGTGACAATGCGATCATTGTCTGTAGTAGCCATCGACCACATAATTAGTAGCCTATGTATATCGATCTTTTTCTCCTTAGTAAGCCACATACATGCTGAAGTCAGTGACCGAATTGCACAGCAATATATATAACACATGATATTTAAAATCGGGACATCACTAGACTCACAATTGTAATCGTCTGTATTCTAATAATTGCTCAGTTCAAAAATTTTGGGAAATCGATAGACTGGTAAACTTTTTTTTATTAATTTATATACTTTAAGGTACTTATAAAAAAATCAGCCGTATTGTAAATTACTGGTAGTTGTAACCTACACTGATTGGGCTAATACACTAAATGATTAAAAAACAGGAATTTTATAAACCTAATATAAACAATCGATTAAAATATAATAAAATACTGTAAACCAATATTACTATATAAATGTATGAACAAATATAAAATATGTTGACACTCTCTTCATTTGGAGTAATTTAATCTATTATCATTTCATAATCATTGCTATTGTAATACAGTTAATTTGTGCTCCAAAGAGCCCCTAGCGGGAAAATTTTAGGGTAGTTTTGATTTCTTTCATTGTAAATATGTTTTTTGGGGTGCTGAATCCGAATCTGAGGTTTTCCTCAAAATTTCGTAAATTTACGCAACATTGAAAAAAAAATGGAAAAAAGTTAAAAAATCTCATTTTTGAATGGTTTTTCTCTTATAAGCTAACTCGAAAACTATCAATTTTTCATAAATAACCTTCTTATTCAAAATGAAAGAACATAAAATTTCCTACAAAATTTACAATTTAGGTTTTCTTCTCCGACGAATCGTTCGGGCTCAAGCACTAGTAGAAAATTGTCGTATTTCGACTGTCTCCTCAAAAACTCACTTTTCACTTCAAAACTCGAATTTATTATTAAAGACTATAATTTTCTCCTACTTTTAAGTAGAATACAATGTAGACTGGTTTCAACTCCAGTAATAATACAAAACTGGTTAAAATAAACAACAAATTTAATATACCACTCAGCTAGTCTATCTCCGCCGCGTTGTTTAGTTTTCTGAATTTGTCTTCTGGATTTAGATCCCACAATACACTATGATTAAAAATTAAAAACGAATTATATGCTTTCGAATTAAAACTACACTAATATTAATAGTGTTACGGTAACTATAAAAATAAGAATTTTAAAATTTAAAAAACACTATACAAATACGGTAACTATAACAATTCGAATGGTAATAATTATACGATATCTGACAGCAAAAATGTAAATAATAATAATAATACGATAAAAATAATAAATCAAATACGGTATGTATAAAGTTCAGTCTATCTATTTTTCACGCACCACTGAAGAAATTTACGAGGTCAGGATAAAACAAACTAATTGCCTAATTGCCTTCACTGCAAAATTTCTTCCGATCGGCACTAGGGAACAGTTTTCTCGGAAAAGGCAGACTCTGTTAGGGAGAAAGACAAACACTACTCAGCGACTCTACTGCTTGCAAAACGAAAGTATGAGTCATTTTATTTTAGCGGGTCTGAAGCAATGATGTGGTTCTTGTCGTAGGTTTTGCTGGACACACAGCGGATGTCCGACATATATTGAGTCGAAGTTCGAATCGCAAGATTAATAATTTCTATAACAAAAATCAGCAATGAATTTGGTTCATATGTTAAAAATATATGTACAGCGACCATAATATCAATTATAACTAACCACTACATCTTGTTAGCCGGAAAATTAGTTATAAATTTGGTTCATAAGTTATTAATATACATACAGTATGATTAATTGTTTGAATCCGATTAAATTAACCAGTGTACATAATCTCCTAAGTAACATGTAAATACATCTCCTTATGCTATGTAAATACAACCTTATTAGTTATATTGTAAACAAACATGGGTCATAATCCAATACTGAGTTAGAATACCCATATTTATAGGACATATTGAAAAATCTAAACATTTTATTAAACACAGCTTTCTCTCACATATTCAAAATTAACGGATTTAATATTTTTCTAGTATTCCTCCGCGAGCAAGAAGTTGATGTGATAAAAACCAGAGTGCGGGCTAAACACTCGATAAGGAACGCAAATTCGGCGAGTACATGCTTCCACAATACATAGGATTTTTCGTCATAAATTAGCCAAAATTATTGAAACTAATTTTATTTGAAAGGTAATTAAACTTCGAATGTGGATGTCTTTTTACATTTTTGATATTTGCTTTATTGAATAAGGAAAAAAATCGCAAACTTTGACTTTGAGTTAAGTCGAAGAAAAAAATTATTTTAAAACAAATTTAAAAAACTAAAAGACATCCACATTCGGACTGTTCTAACCTTTAAAATGACACATTCAGAATAATTTTGTGATCATTATTACTCCAGTAATCTTATTACCTGGTTAACATTGCTCTTATGGGAGTTGAAATTCAAGATGGTGGCTGGGTCTGCCGAGCCTTAATATACCTTAAAAAGAAGGAGTTATATTCATAGTTGATTTAGGTGTAGTACTTATATTTTATAGCACGTACTTTTTATAAGTCAATAATTATTGTTAATAGAGTTCCAACCAATGGCATGAGTATACTATGCTGCAGTAATACATGATTCCTATAATAAACAAAAATAAACCAAAATTGCATTCGTTTAAATCTATTTTGTGACATGTACAAAACTGTTACAAATAAGTGTGTGTGTTATTTGATTTAAATCCAATGTTTTGTAACATTATGAGTGGGAATTAAAAGATGTAAACTAAAGAGTTAAAAGGCTGAAGCAACAATCAATGCCTTAGTATTTCAATTAGTATGATTAAAAATAGGTTCGCAAAATATTTCAACTTTAAGACAATAAATAAAAAACGCCAAGGACAAGATAATGGTTTGTTTGGGTAAGTAATGAAATTTATCAATAATCCCTAATAATCCACTCAGGTATTCAGACATGTTTTGTCACTTAAACCTAGAATGTGATAGAATGCAAAGGTATTAATTAATTTGTATCAAATATTAATAAACTTTCACAGCTTTTATCATTTTTAAATACCTAATTGAAATTGTTTAATATTGTACAATAACTTTTAAATAATTAAACTGAAATGAATCACCGTCTAATTATTATAGGTCTATATCATACACCTACATAACAAGTTTGTTAGAAAAACTTATGTACCGCATCTTATTTAAGTGTTTCGTGCAGAACTATTTTACAAATTATCTTACATCCAGTTTAAACTTTTTAAAGTCAGGAGTGTAATTAATAAACTTTCTTCAATATTATTCTCTACACCAAAACTAATTTAGAAGTTATGAGTTTCTATGGATTTAAAATGTTTTGTTCAGAGTGTTTTGAGGAGCACAAATAAATATTCAAGTTTAAAAAAACTACCACCGTAAGAGTGTGAAGAGAAATAAATTATATTATTTTTTTTTAACTAAAGTATTTTTGTTTTTTCCACTAGGATTTTATAATTTAAAACAGTTCTGATAAATACTATTTAAAAGAAAAAGAAACACTACCACTTTATAACTTTGCTTGCTAATACAAATTACGTGAGTGGCCTACTTACATAAGGCATATACATATCCATTATTTAACCTAATAATAAATGTTTAATATTCTATCTATGGATGTGGTTTTGTTATATACAACGTGTCCTTTACGCGTTCTTGTTACATACACTTTTTTGAATAATAAATTTATAATTTATTTTCAATACGTTACCAGAATTATTGTCAAAACGTAATTTTATATTTTCGGCAGAAAGCTGGTCATCAAGCCAGGCTTTACAGAACGACACTAATATAAGTTGTGATTCGCTTACCCAGATACTTTTTGTATCTGATCTTAACAGCATATAATTTGAATTTACGTAACCTCACGTACCAAAATCCATTGGCTTTAAATCAGAGTATCATGGAACCAATTTCACTTGTCCTCAACCAATCCATTTTGGAATGTTTTCAGACCTAACATGACTTTGATTACAACAGTAAGGGGCGTCCTTCTTAAACCATTCTGGCTTTGAACGCAGCAGATCCAAATCACGAATCGCCTAATATTAGAAAAATAATTTTTACTGTTAAGTGTTGTGTCAAAGCAGTCCTGGTCAATGATTCTGTCATTCCACAAACCACATCGAACCATTTCGAGAACAGCTCCTTGTCCCTTCCTGCTGTTAAACAAAGTGGATTACTGTCGGACACGTAACGTAAACTCCATCTGTTCACTTAACCATTCATGTAAACATTATTTTCGTGACTTTTGACTTCCAAACCTCTTCGGTGATTAAATAATTATTTAGGTTAGCTGCTACCTTTACCCTATACTAAGTATCGGGGAGCGTACACCTGCATCATTTTTCAAGCCGTCTTCCAACCATCGTGTGCGACACAAGCTCTCGTTCCGAGTACTTCTGATTGAACCTTGCAACAACGCCTCTAAGGGACAGTCCATCTCTTCCACAAAGTAGGATACCAGGATACCCTTTACTCAGTAGTAAACATTTTCAGTAACTGCAACAAATATTACATAATTACTGAAATCCCTATAATGTGGAACTTTTCGAACACCTTGTACTAATAAATGTATCTTTATTTGCAGACAAGTGAATTTGAAAATTATAGAAGAAAAAATAACAGGCATTTTATTTAAAATATAAATTATTATAAAAAAAAAAAGATCAATTTATTAAGTTACAAAAGTATACCAGTTCGTGAAAAGAATGTTCTCCAATTATTTATTTGCTGACTCGTTGAATAAATATTTAATTCATTTTCGTAAACTGTATTTGGAATTTGATTAAATACAATTCAGCAAACAAATTACAATTGCTCTCCAGACAGCACATTATAAGTACTGAAAGTACAATGGTTGGCAGGTTGGTTTTTAATTTGATTAGTACAGACATAATGGAAAGTGTAAACATTTAAAGAGTTGATAATATTAAGAAATAAGAAAATACAATGCAAGGAAATTTATGATTTTTTGAAAACATTTTGCAAGTTCAACAAACGTTTTTGCTGTCAATTAGAGATGATTTAGCAATAACAGTTTGTTAAAATGATAAAAATAAAATGTGAACTACAAACACTCTTTCTTACACATTTGAAAAGGATTTATACTATATATCCTGAAGTTTCTCAATAAAATATGTTTGCTATATTCTTGTTTATTCTACCAAGTTCATAGAAATCTTTCCAAAGTCGATTTACCGAAAAAGTTAAACAAAATTCGAAAAGAATGAAGGACTTCAGGCTATATAACTTGAGGATATTTATACTCAAACAAATGTAATATGCGCATAAGGAAGCACAGGATTTCAAAGTTTTGAGTTGGTGACATTAGAAGTAGCCTATATAGGAAGAAATAACTGAATCCAAATATGCTTACTTTGTAGTGTGTTGAAAATATAATACTAACATAGTACCTAATAATATGTATATAATATGGTTATACATTTTTAAATAATATTTTTCTGTACTTTACTTTAATTTTCTTAATTATTTAACTGCATATTTTTTAGTTCATATATTATTTTATATAAACAAATTATCAAATGTATTTTTTCCAACATAGGGCACTTTTTAAGTTTTTTAGGTTTTAGGCTAAAACCATCATGATACTTTTATCTAGGGATCTACAGATCGCAGATTTTTTTGCGGTTTTTTTATATGAAAGAGAGAAAAGAATATTGTCTTTGTTATCAAAAATGTAAGAAAAGTAATTTGTATTTCATTCGCACATATTTGTAGGTCATTCGTACACTTATAAGGGTGCTTTTGGAGGTTTTTGGTTCTAGATTAAAACCCTCTTCATACCTATTTCCGGAAATCTGTCTGGTCGATGTTGGGTATGGTTAGAATTAAAGGAAAGAAAATTTTGTCATTATTATAAAAAAAATAATGAAATTCCATTTTTATTTCATCGGTATATTTATAGTAGCACTTTTAGATTTTGTGTGCTAGGTTAAAACCCTATTGATAAATATTTCTGGAGATCTACCTGGTCTATTTTAGTTTTTTTTTGCTTTAAATAAAATAGAATGTTGTCATAAATAGAAAAAATATTGAATGTCGTTTTTATTTCATCAGTACATTTGTAAGGGCACTTTTTGAGTTTTGTTGGTCTTAGGTTTAAACCCTATTGATTTCTGGAGATCTGCCTGTCCAATTTTAGTGGTGTTTATTTTAAATGAAAGGAAATATTGCCATTATTATCAAAGTGTTATGAAAATTAATTTGTATTTCATCGGTATACTTATAAATTTACTTTTTGGTGTTTTTTAGTTCTAGATTCTTCCCTTATATTTCTGAAGATTTACCGGACCCATTTTAGTTCTGCTTATTCGAAATAAAAATAGAATATTGTTACTAAAAAGTTATTAAAAGTAATTTGTACTTCATCCTTATACTTATAAGGACACCTTTTTCGGTTGTTTGATTCTAGATTAAAATTCTATTGATGTCGTACCTATTTCTGGATCTATGTAACCGATTTTCATGCGGTTTGTTTTAAATGAAAGTAAATGTCATTATTATCAAAAAATTAAGAATTAATTGTCATTTTTATTTCATTGGTATATTTATAAGGACACTTTTGAGATTGTTCAGTTTTATTTTAGAACTCTATTGATAACTATTTCTACCGGGCTGAATTTAGTGCATTTTCTTTTAAATGAAAGACAATTATGAAATTATTATTGTTTTAAATATGATAGGATTGACACCTATTTCTGGAGATTAATTTTGCCCTAGGACATTTTTCAATGACATTTTTCGCTAGTTGTATTGTAATTTTCTTTAATAACAAATAAAATGAATTGGAGGTGAACATCCTCAAATCATAATTATATGTATTTTCGTGAGTCATCACAAGTTGTAAGACACCATTATTTAGTTTTGTATACAATTTTGTGCATACTTTAAATTAAAAGTTTTGAAGATTAATAAATATTTGCCTCCTTAAGAGTTGTGTCTTAAATTATTTTACATAAGCTTCTTGCCTCCTGTTTACATTTCCAGGAGTGTATGTAATTAATAAAGTTTCCTTAATATTATTCTTGGCTCCAAAACTAATTTAGAAGTTATGAGTTTGTACTGATTCCTAGGTTTTGTTCAGAAAGTAGAAAAGCAATATTCAAATTAAACGAAAGTTTTACCAAAACTTTAGTGAGAAGAACAGCTTATAAATTAAATTTAACTGACTTTAGTATTGTATATACAATTTGTTTTTATTATTTTAGGATTTTATATATTTATAAAAACGTCATAAGTATTAATGCATAGAAACTTTAAAATATAATTGATATTTAGAACTGTAATGAGTTTATAAACATGAGTACTAATTGCTGTTCACGGCCCCCAGTGTCTCATTCCCCATGACTAATATCCCTTCAAAACAATTTAAATAGAGCGTAAAATTCATAATGGCAGGTCTTCCCCAGTGATTCAGGCACACAATGATTTCACAACTGATAAGACTTGTCAGTAACATTACAGTACTTAAGCATCTAGCAGGCCTTCGTCCAACAGAAGGCACATAATAATGTATTATTAATATCTGTTTCTGAAGAAGACTGTGTTGACAGTCTTCGAGAAACGTTAGACAATTTGTGCGATTTCTGATTCTTCTTTTAGTTAATGTTTTTTGTGTCTTTGACGACCATGTCGAAATAATAACCTTTTTGTTTGTTATTTTATTGTTGTTTGTGCTGTGTTGTGGTGCAGTTAACGATTTGACAACATGAAGAGCAAGAATTGCACCTTTGTCAAAAAATAAGGTACTGTAGAATATAAAACCGTTTTTTGTAAAATAAATACCAAACTGCCTAAAAAAATGTATTGTCCTTTAGAATGAAAATAAACATGCAATTAAATATTTAAAATTATTGTTGTGTTTTATTTACTGGTAATATTATGATTGGTAAATTTATTATGAGGTAAATAATAATAATGCTCTTTCCATTCTTCGCGAAATTGAGCTCATTTATGTAGTTATAAAATTCCAAGACCATACATAAAGACATTTAAAATATCTTACACCTACATTACAACTAAATTGTTCAATCTTAGGTCAAAAGAATTATTTTCTTTTATACTGTTATTTTACTTTTACTAAACTTTAAAAAAAAAGTATGGATTATTTATTTGTATTCTGCAGAAAGTGTAGAAATTTGTTTGGATGGAATTATAATGGGCACGATAACAATCATTATTTCTTACAAATGTGTATTAAACAAATGTTTACTTGTAATATCTTATGGCTGCAACCATGCTGTTTTACAACAATGAAAGGAAACAGAGATTCCATGAGGTAAAAAATTCTTTAAAAAATTTGCTTAAGCTCAAGTCTTGATTACCCATTTCAAATTATGTTTTACTATTTCAATCGTAATGAGAATGTCTTGTTTCTTAACATTATTTCCTCTTAATTCAATGTTAGCTATAGTATTATGCTATGTACTGTGCATTTCATTTTAACTCACCTCCATGTTTCCCAAATCTAAAAGACAGCATGTAAAAATCTTTATTTGTGTTAGGCGAGTCGACCAAATATCCATCTGTTCTTCTGACAATGTTGCCACTACAGGAAATCCCATTTACACATCAGTATTTCTTTCTATAAGATGCATTGTAGGTTTTGAAATTAGTAAATAGAAATATCTTTCGAAAAAATCCACGTTTGTCTGTTTACTATTGCTTATGTACTTTAATCGTATAAATATTACCAGTTCCGTTGATTCTAGCACATTATTTATTCACTTTATTAAACTCGTTGATACGTTAACACATATCTGACTCCATCTAGCCTTGATATAACACTAACGGCTTAACTTTAAAGCGCATACTACGACGTATTCAGCATTGTATTTTAAAGATACCGTCTCTTAGTATTAGTTCTTTTGCAGCTTACGTCAATCCGGGAGTGATTGAATACTTGATTACAACTGAATGTGAGTTCTATTATGACTATCAATAAGGATTGTATATGTTGTGTTTATTATTATAAAGCATGACTAGAAAGCCCCCGTGAAAACCCACAGGCAGATTCATTAAATACACATCAGACATATATAATTTAAAAATTATATACCACTATTTAAAACAACAAACTATATTTTTATACATTTTAACTCAGTAAATGTGTAGGGCCTACCATTGTAAGGATTATAAAACTGTAGGCCTATTTGTTAAAATTGTGTGGTTATAATACATTATTATACACAAAAATAAAGAAACAAATATTATGCTTTAATTGCTTTTTATTTCATATTGACATTATCAAACGATTTAGAATTTTGTTATTAATATTTCAATGAAGAAACTGATAATCTAATAGATTTAATTTTATACGAAGATGTACAAAGTTTTGTAAACATAACCCCAAAGTATAACCGACGCTATTATTTGTTCAAGTATTCCAGATGATGGGTGAAATCAGCTGTTATATTATACAGTTACTCACGTACGTACACTCGCTACGTACAGGAGTTGAGGTTGCTATAATAATTATTGAAGTGTGTGGCTCATAAAATGTGTGTATTTATTTTAGGTTTTATTTATATTTGTTTACATGAACTTTTATTAATTAATTGTTTACATATACATGTACCCTAACTAAAATTATTTTTTCTAACTGTCGTTGTTTTCTATTGACCGATTTTTATTGTTGAAATTGGTCAAACATTCATACGACAACTTATTTATGCAGGCCGTATGTTGACTAAATTAAAACTACTATTTCTGAGTTTTATATACAATTTTTAACATTTTAATATTGCTTCTACTCTTATGAAGGTAGGTTACTTTTGTTGTTGACATTAGTGTACAATATCAGACACACTTCAAACCCGAATAAAAATCCGTGTAATCTGGCATATAAAAAACTAAATTTATGAATTGACGAACTTGCATGAATATTTGTAATTACTGTGCACAATTTGAGTGAAATCTTAACCAAACAAATCCTGCCATATGAAGCGTTTTTTTTTTTTTTAATACCGCTATAGACAGAAATTGTAAACGATATACTAGTCTACTAAAGGCTTATGACGCCACTTGAGATTTATACTGTATTTACTCCCTTCAAAATCTAAATTTCTTATTGTTTAAATTAAATGGTGATACGCTACGCAGCTAATTAGAACCACTGCCAAACTTTATTGTTATTTTATATTTAATGAATAAAGAGTTCTCGGGCAATTTATTGAAAAGACTTATTTTTAAATTGGCTTGGAACCGGAAAATGAGAAAAAGAACTTTCCAACTAGTTTGAAGTATTATGGAAACACATTCATTTAAAGACAAAGGGCATTGTTAAGTTTGCATTTACCTCTTTTAGCATTACAATGCGAGGCAAAATAAATTAAGGAATAATAGTTCAAATTATTTGTTGTTGGATGTTTTCATATTTGTTTTGAAAAAACTTACTAATGCTGATCAATGTTTAATCACTATAACATATTATACTGTAATGAATCCGTATTAAAATAAACGATTAAAATAACGACAGATTAAATGTTAGCAGATTTTCTCAAAAAAAACCTAACTTTGACTTAAATATCGACAGTTAGATGTTGGTTGTTTTCTGTTCCATCCTTTAAAAAATGAATATTAAAGTGTGATGTTTGTTCTGTCATCAACTGTGTTGCACTAAAAAATAATATTTCGACCTTATTCCGCAGCATCTCTTTCACATCTGACCATCTCCAGGTCATAAGATTAGGTTTGATTATAAACTTTATGCTGTTGCTCGTTTTTGAAGAATAAAAGTATTTAATTAAGTTACAAGTGAAAAAACATGGACTAAGACCGGAATTTGAACCCGGGACCTTTACGATTCCGTCGTAACGCTCTACCAACTGAGCTACCCTCATTCCTGCCACATATTGGTCGATTTTATCTCACTTTTACGGTTTTACTGCAATTATTGAACTAACGGTCCATGTTTTTCACTTGTAATTTAATTAAATATCCCTTGCTGAGGAAGTGTGTAAGCGGAAAATTTAAAATAATAATAAAAGTATTGTTAAAAGTGAAAATACCAGAAAAATTTTCCAGTTAAATAAATACCATAACTTATCATTTTATTTTCGCCAATTTACTTTTAATTACTAAATCGTGAAAATAAAATGATTGTGTTCAAATTCCCCCTTCTTAATTTAAAAACTTATAGATAGATGTATAGTTTACAACATCTTTAGAAAGGTGAAAATTATTAGAGAGTAAAGTGCTTTAATAAAATAAAAACACTTTTAGTTAAATTCTTTGTTACTATTATGTGATTTTATATCAAAAGAATTCATACATTGCTCATGCGCACGAGTCACAAGTGACTCAACATAAAGTTTGTTTACATCATAACTTTGCCCTGAAACATACATTATCAGTATTTTAATATTATAATGGTTTTTCAGGCCTATAACACTTCATAGGCGTTTCTTCTTTGTAATATAACTTGAATTTATTAAAACATCGGTTGGAAAACGTTAGAACATTATTTATCCTGGAATGTGTGTAAGTCGTATCTTCTTCAAAGCGTATGGAAATAATTGGGTCACAAAATAACGGGCGAACGTAATAGTTTTATAAAGAAAATTTTAATAAAGCACACTAGAAATGTATTTTCAGTGAAAAACCATGGTAAAACTGTGGTAGAAAAGATAGGCGTCGAAAAGTATCACTTTTTACTTTTGGTCAACAAAACTTTGTGAACTTGGCAGTAAACAAAAGACGTTCAAAAATAAAATTAATATTGAAATTGATTTTGAAAAGAATATAACTACAAATTCTGAACGCCAATAGTTAGTTTTTTGAACAACTATTTAAATATTCTCTATAAGTCAATTAAATGTCTCTCTAAAAATACCGTAGTTTCAATTTAAAATTGGGTTTGCAATAAAATTGTGTTGAGATAAGGCCTACAATGTATCACCATGTTACCTTGGAAAAATCTCCAACTACGTTTGTTTGGACCTATACTACACTCCTACCGAAGGCTCGCTTTTTTATTGTCCTGCTCGGTTCAGCTTTTAACCAACTACGAAAATCTGAAATATACGTTTGGAAGCTCATGATCTCTACTTTTAGAATACGTTTAAAAGTTTCAATTGGCTGAAAGAATTAATGTATATGCATTTTGCAATTTAAATCTCAAAATTATCTAAACAGTTATTGTGCAAAATCAATAAATCCGTCAGGGCTCAAGTTGTGTCCGGTTAATCTACACAGCAATAACACAGCAATAAAATGTTACACATTTCTGAAGCTTTAACTTTTGAAATGTATAACTCATGCATTTAAAAAGAAAATGTATTTCTTATTTTACTCACAATCAATGAAAAATGCACCGATCAAGATTTACAAAGTCTCCTTTTAAAGTTTCTTTAATTTAATACAACTTTTCTTTGAAGTACAGCTTTCAGGCAATAATTTATAAAATATAAGAAATAAAGTAAATTTTTTATTGTTTTAATAATTCCACATAACAACAAAAATCATTTTTTCAGAAAAATCAATTCATTTACAAATTATTCCTCAAGTCGTATCACAATCGATTTGCTGTTATTTTTATTTACAGGTTAAAACTTGAACATATAATCTCGCAACTAATACGTTCACTAACTCAAACGCGTTTCAACGACAATCCTACCATCTTCAGTGTTACACGATATACAATAATCAAACTATAACTAACCTAACAGTGTATCAACAAACCGTATTTATACAAAACTAGAACTATTAATAGTTGTGAGATTTTGGGTACAAGTTTTATTCAAGCTATCTTCTCAAAAGTCAAGCTCAATGGTTCTTTATTTATTATTTATGTAAGATAAACATCTCACAGCATGTTTATGTTTATACAGTTCATTGTAGATATACAATGAAGTTACTTTCTTGAAGTTATGCTTCCTATAGCACGTTACGGCTACCGTTGCAGCAGGTGGTCACAAGAAATGAGAAAACCCGACACCGTTAAGCGTTAAGTCGTATCAGTTCGTATACAGTCTTAACTCCTCGGAACGCCCCTCGTTCAATTAGCCCTGTAGCTTTATTCTCCTATAAATATTTATTTTTGTAAAGTATTTTCTTAATTCTACTAAAAAAAGACTCGGCTTGTATTATATTGCAATGACTTTGGAGCTTTTTCATTGTTTTTTTTCACAAAAAATAGTCAATATTTCAAAAACAGTGGGTTCTAGAGCATTTTTGACGATTCTCGGCCCCTCTTTAAAAAGTACAATCTTTGCTAGTTACGGGCTATACAACGGTAAAGTGTATATGCCTCTGGAGGCTTCCCCTCTCCCAAGTCGAATTTTGACGTCTACAAATTGGGTAAATTAAGTGAGTCAAAATGTATGTGTTTTAAAGCAAAAAATACGACACTCCATCTGCTTCAATTATATTGCAATGACTTGGAGCTTTTTCATTGTTTTTCACCAAAAAAAGACGGTTTTCGATCCCTCTTTAGAAGCACCATCTTTGGCAGTTACGGCTACACAACGATAAAGTGTATAAGCCCCTCGAGAGGACCCCCCAGTCGAACTTTGGCTTTTTACAAATTGGGTAAAATAAGTGAGTGGCTGGTCAAAATATATGTTTTTGAGTAAACTACTTCAAATATATTATTGTGTATATATATACATTAAGCAACACTTCTATCTGCCAGTCCCCCGACTGCCCACCTTTTTTGTTTTTATTTCTGACATTGTATTATTTGTATAGTAGCCTTAATTGACGCCATTATTACTGTATGACAAGATAGTTATGTTTTGTATGTGAAACGGTAATAAGACATTCCCATCCAGTGTCATTATTTTGTTTTATGGGTCACAAACACATTTACACCTCTGGTCAGCAAACGGGTCAGTATAGCTAACGCTAAGACAACGTAGGAAAGGGTAATTTAGTTTTGATGGATATATTACGAAGAAAATATAAAAAACACATTCTGAAGAATATAAAAGTCAAGAAGAAAACAAGTAAAAGCTCTTTGCTGTCTGTTTTAACTCTGACAATAAATTAACATACTGCTTCCTCTTTCAATGTAAAAGTGCCTTGCAGTTTTCTGAAAACATATATAGACTAAACAAAGTTAATAGTTTGATACAATTGATCTTTCTAGACTTAAATGAACTGAATATTATACAGGTCCTAATTCAAAAACTATCAGAAAAGAACCTCTACCAATCTATAAAAAACATAAAATGTTATTTGGAAATATACATTTTAACAATAACCTCTGAAAAAGTAAAGATTGAAATTGTTGTGTAATTAAAGCTTTGAATTTGAAGAGACTTTAATGTTGGAGGAACCAAATTGCTTTACGCAAGTAAACACGTTGAAATGAGGAAATGTTTATTCCTTTTCATATTAAACTGTAGAATTGCGACTGTATATTGTCATACCTTGATTGAGGCAAAGTCTTATAGATCTGTAAGACGGTCTAATGTACAGATATCTGGCGAAGCACTTGACACAAAATAATTACAATAGTTGATTCACAAACCAATAATATTACTGTTCGGGTTAGTGTTATACCCTACGGTGCTAACCCTTAAAACATTAGGGGGGCGTGCTGCCTACCGGTTTCCTGCCTGCAAGATTGATTCGTTCGCCGGGGCTTGGGAATCAACTTTGCCATCAACGAGGACCTGCTTGGGGTGCTGGTAACAGTGCTTCTTGCAGGGCATGGGACCTTCCAGGAGATATGGATTGTTGCTGGATTCACTGGGTGGTCCGGGAGCATGAAGGAGATTTCAAAACCGTAACTGGACTTGTTTGGCGGGCCAGGGACCGGTATTGGCCTTCAAGCAGATGTGCATACTGGTACCACGGGGTGCGACGGGGTCCTACTGGAGGCAACTAAGGTACCCTCGCAATTTCGGTTGTGGGGGTAGTGTCAATGCAGGTAGTAGATTTTTAAACCCTGTCTTGTCTATGATAAGAGCGGGTGCTGGTGGTAGGTCCCCCAGGTAGGAACACCACACCTATAGTCAAATTCAACTCAGAGTGAGGCGGAAGTTCAAGCCTACGGAGGGTCAGCACGGTCGACTGGTTTCCGCTCCACACCTACCTGAATTTTAATTGTTTATAGTAGCGTTATGCAAACTTTTTTTATAACAAGAAAATATAAAAATAAATCACATAACGTTGTGTATCATGATCGTCTGTTTATTTTGGTACCAAATTTGAAGTAAATCGGTAAATGTTGAGTAATTAAATAGTTCTTAGTTACATTAAAAGCTATGCCTCACTCTGAGTTGAATTTGACTATAGCATGCTTGGTTGTTCGCCTCTTCTAGCTCATGTTCGTAGTTTATAAATACAATATATTGACAAGTTTCGTTGATTGAGTTTACCGCGATATCTTTGGTTTTGTAAATTAATAGGGAACAGCACTTGTAGATGCCAGGAGCGAATGGCATATAATTCAAGCGATTGAGACATATCGGGTGTTGTGCGCAGGTAAAACAGGCAAATTGTAAACTGGTTTGCGACCAAATAAATTATCACAAAAAATAACTAGTATAAATAATTAGTATCTAATTATTCTATTAGCGGCATTGCTTTGTACCGTTACAAACAGCGTGTATGACCAAACCATAAGGATGACGTCTTTTATAATAGAGCGTTGCTTGTCCAATCTCGTGTTTTCTTCAAGAAACGAAAATTCATCGGCTTTGTTTAGCCAGAGACCAATCAAAAGGTAAAAAAAGTGGCTTTATTAAACCTGCATAAAACTGCTGTTGCTAAGCGATTAATTGTACTGAGATATCGACGTTATTCAGGAGGAATAGAAAATGAGTGCAGAACAGAAATTTTAAACTACACAAGAAATACCCTTGAGGCAACAAAAATACGGACTGTTAAAAATGAAATACATTATTTCCCTCACAATTGAAAACAAATAAAACGTATGGACACAAACAATAATTAATAATTGTAAAATATATAAAATAATGTGATCAAAAATTGTTGTTTAGCTGTCATCAAATTTATACTAAAGCCTAAAATCTACTGCATCTTAAACGTATAATTTCTTTGGCAGTTTTTCCTTGTAATCAAATTTTGCAAAGTGTATAATAATGAAATCTAAAGTCATGAATTGGTCATGAAGTGCCTTTATGTACTTTTTTATTCTTTATTGTTTTATTCTTTGGCTCAAACAATATACCCAAAAGAAATTTTAAAAATCTCCCTTCACAATAAATGAGTTATATTATATACAGAGTGAATTAAAAGTCTGGAGATACCCCTGAAACTTTTGATTGAGTAATTCGGGGAAAAAACAAAACTCAGGTAATGTTTACTAGGTATAAAGATGAACTTTTTTAAGTAAAAGACAACGTTTTTACCATTTCCAAAATGGTAAATTTTGGGGGCAGCTCAAAATTTTTAAATACAAACCCCTGCCTTGTGACCCCTCATTTTAAAGGTAATTGGTAAAGAATGTAAATGACGAAAACCAAGAGGTCTCTATCTTATTCCTATCTAAAGTTATTTACGGTTAAAGACGAAAATGATTCAAGTCCTTCTAACTTTTTAATAAGTGATTGGTGAAGAGCAAAATCCAAGGAATGTTTATTAGGTATTAGGATGTACTTTTTTATGTATGGGGAAACTTTGCCCCCGTTTCAAAAATTATGTCACAGTTTATCCATATCATTGCCATAAGTGTTTAGTCATTACAATTACTACAAACTAAGCGGTTGAATTTTTTTTTTTTTTGTGTTTAACCTCCTACTGTTTTGCACTTAAGGCTAATGAAGACGGGACCTACAGTTTTACGTGGAATCCGAACCACAGCCAACGATGTCTGTTAAGAAACCATTTAGAAAATTATTCGGCGGGGTCAATGGGGATTGAACCCGGAACCTTTCCATTGATGGTTGCCACTGACGCTTTAACAACCACGGCCACCGTGGCCTAAGCGGTTGAAATGGGGTTGCTACCCCTATGTAATAAATATTAATTAAAACTATCTTCCTACAATCCATCATTAAAAATGTATGTAATATTATTTTTAAGAGATATAAAAAAACTATTTGCAATTTGATTACTTAAGACAAAGGGACGAAATGAACAGTGGCGAAATAATGGGGGGGGGAACAAAACATAAAAAACGAAAAAGTCTTAACATTACATATAGAATCTAAAAACGTAATGCAAAATAGAGATTTCGGTTTCGAGAAATAAGTGGTCCACGCGTGAGGCATTGGTTAAAGTTATGAGGAGAAAGCTTTCATGAAATCGACTAATAAAGTAAGGCGGAAGTATTTCCTGAGATTCCCTTCAATCATTATATTTATCTTTCCCACACAAAATATAGTAAATACTCTATGACATTCTTAGTTATCAGATTCAAGTGAAAATTATTAAAAGAGTTCATCACCAATCTTATGAATATCTAAAGAGTTGGATGCTAACTTTCACCAACCTGGCGACAAACAATGCAAGGTTAAAAGAATACAAACCATAAAACTTTAAATACAATATGTTTAAATCATTACAATATAAGAGCATTACGGAAAGGGTCTACGGAAAACAATGCCACACAATCACAATGTATTCGTCACATATAGAAAACATTTTAAAATAAAAATGTGAATTCAAACTAATTATCTCGCAGGAAGTTTTCATTTGGCCTAACAATACAAAATGTTGTCGCTTTCAATATTTGTTGTCTTTTCTTTTATTTTAGATACATTTTTATGAAACAAAGGCTTATTTATTTTTGCCATAGTATCCTCTAAAATAAACATATAATTTCTGAATCAGTCGAATGTGTTAGGATTAATAGGGTAGGATTAAGAACTAAATATAGAAGATACAAATATAATAATAAAGGATAGTTTAGGATATACTATCCCAAGACAAAGACACAGAAAGTAGAGTTACACTGGGTAATACAGCCAAATGTTGTGAAATAACTGACAAGAGCAAAACACAATTAAAGAGACATACTTGGACAAACTAGTAGACCATAAAAGGATCACACTGACCTAGATACAGGGGCAGTGTTTTGGAACACTTTAAAAAAACTTTATAGTTTTTTTATCGAGAGATATTGTTAGTAAGCCTATTTGTTTCTACTGTCCCGATTTTAATGCATTTTTGTCATTGATATTTGTTTCTTTAGTAGGCCTACATAAGTAAATAATTAGTTATTGTGATCAAAAAACAAACTGGTAATTTCATAACCTTGCCAATATAACCTTGTTCGTAGGCTTTTAACATTTTAAATGCAAAAATCAGATAAACATAAGATTATAAGAAAGTAGTCATCCCGCCCCTTGGGCACTAACATGGGCTCTTATGGGACTACGATTTAGCCAATCAGAGAGCCGCATTTGGTCACGTGACCCTGGGTGTGGGGGTGGTGGTGGGTGTGGGGGTGGGGGTGAGTGTTGTCGGACTCTCCTATATGTACAGGGTGTTCCAAAACGACTGGGTAAACGGAAAATTTTTTTGTGCATTGTATCCTCGATGTTAAACGACGTTGTTACTTTTATAGATATATTACAGCCTATACAGGGTGTTCCAAAACGACCGGGTGATCG
>JAGFPH010005081.1:93655-104606 GCA_018207615.1 Philaenus spumarius
ACAAATGTAGGTATACCCGATTTTACGTATCCGAGTTTGGAATAATCTACCAATTTTGAAAATCCATTAGGCATTTAATGAAACACATTTTATAGATTTTGTACAATATAGGCCCGATGTATGAACCTCGAAATTAGATTGCCATTCTGCTTCAATTTTCTGAATTTGTTTGCCAATGATCTATTTTTTTATATTTGCATAGCTGCTTGTTCTGGCTGTTTTAGAGTGTGAAACAACTCTAATTATCAAACAAAATATAAGGTTAAACATGCCAAATTAATAAAAAAATATAAATGTAGATGCCTATGCCTCAGTTGAAACATGTGTTATATTTTCACTTGTCATTTTACAGGGATATTAAAAACCCTGAAAGTGACACTTAATAAGTACATTTGTTGATATTTACGTTCACATTAAAATTATATAAAAATCCTTTTATAAATCTTTGTCCCAGTTTTTTTAACTAGTTAAATGAATCTGTGTAACGACATTGGTGTTAATATTTTATTACTCTGGAATATGGAATATTCGGAGGATTGCATTTGCAAAAAATCGTATTCAATCCAAAGCTATATTTTACACACAAATTGTCTACTTACACATATTTACTGTAATTTTATGTTACAAGCCAAAGATTTAATGACAAATTAAAAATAAGGAGTATTTTACATTTTCATCCTATGGACTATGACGAGAAGTTAATCCTCGCTATTTGTATGTGGATTAAGTTCGATCGTTGCTCCTAAACTACAAACCAATTTTAAAAAATTAGGGGTGAATTGATACGGTATAATGTATCTAATACTTTAATCTACAAAACATTTTTTTTAAATTTTACCTGTTTGAGTAGGCATCACTTTATTTTTGACAAATCGGTGACGACTAACCCAGTGGATGGTTTCAGTGGAATGTAAGACAAAACCAAAGTGTAATAAAATCGGCTGAAAATTAAAGTTTATCCAAAATGTCGTGTGTATTTAATTAAACTGTATATTTATTCTTCATACTATCTCAAAATAAATATCAACTTATATAAAAGCGAGTGTACATACGAGCGTACGTGGAGTAAAATTTAAAGAAGAAATAATATAACTTAATAATATAACAGCTGATTTCACCCATCATATGTAATACGCAAACATAACCTATCGTAGATTATACTTTGGTGTTATGTTTACAACTTCAATCAATAATATAGCCTATAGTATTAATAAATTCTAAATCATTAGATCTATCGATATGAAATAAAAAGCAATTGAAAGATATTATTTTTATATTTCTTTAAATATATACAGTGTGTAAATTAAGTATCGAAACAAATATGTATTTTTCAAACTAAAATAGGTACAAGTATTTTGTTTGTGGCATTGACTCTTAACAAACGTTCCTGATTTTCTGACATAAAAAAAATTTCAACCCCCTAAGGGGGTGGCGGGTAGGGGGTAACTTAATTTTTTTTAAAAGCAACCCCTATTGAGTGACCCCTCATTTTATAGGTCTTGCCACCCTAAAATCAATGATATTAAGATAATTTAAATCCGTTGAGTTTAAACAAAATAGCGGCCAAAAACTCTACGTTTGCAGTGAAGTCTCTTAAAATGGAATTATTAATTATTATTAACGTATTTGAATTCCGTGTTCCATTATTAAATTTGTGTTTAAAATAAAATCTACGTTGTTATTGGTTTTTCATATTCTTCTATAAAAAAAAATACAGTTGGTTTTTAAAGTGAAACATCTATGCTATGTTGTTTCTTACCAAAATCAAAAAAAAACTTGACAAGTATAAGACAATTCATTTAATGCGTAATTGTTATACGAAACAGTGCAATTACCCAAAATAATGAAAATAAAGGGTGTTTTACAAACGAATTGTAATTATTATTTGTTACAACAATGGTATTAAGCCATGAATAATACAAAAAAAAATCTAATTTACTATGTAAAACGCACTCAAAGTAAGATGTATTACTAAGTTACCTTTGGTATTCCTTAAATATTCACAAATGTTCGAAATGATGGCCAAGAGCAACTTGACAAAGTCCTAAACTATTGTAAAATTCATGTAACACTTTGCCAATTGTCTGTTGATCAATTGACCGCGCTTCCCTTAAAATCCTGTCTGAAAGCTCGTGTAAGTTGTCTGGTCGGTTTACATACACTTTACTCTTGAGATATCCCCATAAAAAATAATCCAAAGGGGACAAATCGGGAGATCTTGCAGGCCATTCTATGGAACCTCTTCTACCTATCCACTGATCAGGAAAAGTCAAGTCCAAATAATCCCTTACATCAACAGCGTAGTGAGGTGGGGCGCCATCTTGCTGAAACCAAATACTTTTGTCCACGGCATGTTCTTCATCTTCAGGAGGAAACTCTCTTGAAATAGCGGATACAATAGATTCACGCAAAAGGTCCAGATAACGAGCACCATTTAAATTACCTTCAATTATAAAAGGTCCAACTACCTTATATCCAACTATTCCTGCCCAAACGATAATTTTCTAAGGATGTTGTGTATGGCATTCTTGAGCCCAATGTGGATTCTCATCTGACCAATATCTCGAGTTTTGTCTATTGACATGTCCGTTTAGGTTGAAAGAGGCTTCATCGGAAAATACTATATTCGTTTTAAATAACGGATCTTGGATACACCGATGCATCATTTCTTCACAAAATTGAATTCGACGATCAAAATCGTCTTCGTTCAATTCATGAACCTTGTAGGGATGAAAATTTTCGGCCTTTAAAACTTTATGTACCGAAGTGTGACTAACACCTAGATTACTACTGAGCTGACGAGTAGATGAGTTAAGATTTTCTTGAATACTCAGAAGCACATCCAATGACTTCTCCTCTGTTAAAACTGATTTTGGTCGACCACTTTTAGGTTTATTTGCTACATCCCCTGTTTCCAAAAACTTAGTACAGATCCTACTTACTGTAGATCGATTTATTTGATGATCAAGGTACAGTTCATTAAATAACTCACAAGTTTCTTGATATGTACGTGTTCTGTCCCCATACCAACAATGATGAGGATGTCAATCTTCTGCTTTGTACTTAAAAAAAACATTGTTAAACAAAACTACAGAAGCAATTTAATACCGACCTCTCTACAAAATTAACTAAACCAGAATGAAGATATGAAACACTTGCCAAAGAATGTGCTTAACAAACACAAACAAGAACAAACATGGAAGGGTAATTGGAAATTTCCAAGTTTGGACTTTGTTCAGCCAACCCATCTTATCTACATTGTGTACTGCATTCCCATGGAGCTGAAATAACCAGAGCTACTTTATTGATTAATAAAATAAATCTCTGTTTTCTTGTTTCAGATCTCTCCTTTTTACTTATAAATTCCTATAATTAAAAAGTCTTTTTTTATTTTATATCACCTTAAAAAGGCCTCATAATTTGAAATTAGTCATAAAACGTATTGGTCTTCGGGATACTTTTCTAAAAGATGTATTAAAACATTTCTTGAGTAAGAACTACAACCATTGTTAGTTCAAACATAATTGATGTTTTTGGCTATTTAAATACGGTAATAATTCCATTTTAAGAGACTTCACTGCAAACGTAGAGTTTTTGGCCGCTATTTTGTTTAAACTCAACGGATTTAAATTATCTTAATATCATTGATTTTAGGGTGACAAGACCTATAAAATGAGGGGTCACTCAATAGGGGTTGCTATTTAAAAAATTTAAGTTACCCCTACCCGCCATCCCCTTAGGGGGTTGAAATTTTTTTATGTCAGAAAATCAGGAACGTTTGTTAAGAGTCAATGCCACAAACAAACTATTTGTACCTATTTTAGTTTGAGAAATACATATTTGTTTCGATACTTAATTTACACACTGTATAATAACTAGCTGACCCTACGGCGTTGCCCGTGGTGGTTGGTATTTTCAGTCTTTTTAAAGTAATTGTATTCTTTTTAAGTGTTCAGTCAGTCAGTGGTATTTGACTTTTATATATATAGATCTTAATAAAAGCACTATTGTCATAATAATAAAAAATCTGAAATTATGATTTTAGTAACTTTTATCCCAACAAAACCCTCCTAAAATTTCGAAATTTTTCATACCCTTTCTTAGTGAGTACCTATGGCGCTAAAGGAAGCTACAATCCAAATTTCATTCCAATCCGTTCTTTAGTTTTGAAGAAATCCTGATTTAATAACTTTGATCCTCCCAAACCCCCCCTAAAATTTCGAATTTTTTAAACCCTTTCTTAGCGAGCGCCTATGGCCCTAGAGAAAGCTACATACCAAATTGCATTCCAATCTGTTCGGTAATTTTGGAAAAATCGTGATTTAGTAATTTTTACCCCCCAAACCCCCTAAAATTTCCAATTTTTTAAAACCCTTTTTTAGTGAACACTTATGGCCCTAGAGGAAGCTACATATCAAATTTCATTCCAATCCGTTCTTTAGTTTTGAAAAAATCGTGATTTAATAACTTTGATCCCCCCAAACCCCCCCTAAAATTTCGAACTTTTTCAAACCCTTTCTCAGTGAGCACCTATGGCCCTATAGGAAGCTAGATACATACCAAATTTCATTTCAATCCGTTCCGTAGTTTTTGAGAAATCATGAAGAGTGAGTGAGTGGTATTTCGCTTTTATATAATAATATAGATATACATAAACACAAAATCTTAACAAATATTTCTACAGCTTTATAGTCCTTATAATTGTACACATTTACCGAGTTAAAAATCCCCGTCTGCATAGTTAGGTAGGCCTAGATAAAGTGTGTTATTTTTTGTATAAATTATGTTTTTCTGATGTGTACCTAATTAATCCGCCTGTGATTTTTCACGGGAATTTACTAGTTTAAGAAATAAAAACTGTTTAGCAATTTGCTGAAGTTATGAAACTACTTATTTGTTGGTTATTTATAAAATATTATTTTAATATTTTATGAAATTTATTTAAAATAAAACTCTTTTAGACATGAATTTTAAAACTTTGTTAAATATTTTAATGTTTAAGAAGTTTATGTAAATTCTCATTTCGAAAATTGTATAAATGTATAAACTACAATTTGACTCTTTTAAATTTCTGTATCATAATTTATTAACTTATTATTTGTTAAAGTAATTATTTACGGTTACACTATTCGTTTTATTATTACTAGGGGAGACTCCTGCTATATTTTCAAGCAAACTGCCTTGCTAGCTCTACACACATATTTAATACTAGGGGAGACCCCTGCGTGCTCCACACGTCAACCCCCAATGGAACCTTATAAAAACATATGTTATGTTTTATTTATAATAAAGGTGCAGGATTAATAATAACCTCAAAACTAAGATGGTAAATAATGTTAAATGTTCAAATTAAATTATTTCTTATATTTTATAACAGCAGTTATAATAATGGTTAAAAGAGCCAGCAAGGATCAGGTCTTCACTTTAAAACCCTAACATAAAAGCTAGAAGTACAAAAATAATTGCTTCAAATTTTTAAATCAGGAGCTAACAGCTATCTATACTCTCTGTTATTAATAAGCGAATTTCCATAGGAAAAATTAGCTATTGCAGTGGCCCTTATGGTTAGACCCAAGGTCGGGAGTAGCAAATGAGCACCGATCATGGTCCTCAGAACACGTTTTGGGGTGTTATGAAAATGTGTTATAAATATATATACATATATGTATATATGTGTTCGCACTCTAGCGGCCGCATTTTAAGTCCGATTTGGTCCAAATTTGGTACACGTGATGGTTGTCTATGTCGCTCAGACGAGTTCGTTAGCCAAAAAATCCAACAACCGGAAGTACGTTTTTTGACTGGAAGTAAAAAAAATTGAGAAATTTACTACGAGAATGAAATTTTTTAGAGTTTTTTTCTAAAAATATAAATGTTTTCTGTTATTCTGCATATTTTGTTTTTTTACGCGACCTTTTAGCTCGCTTGGTTCCCCCAAAATCGACCAAAACGTGAAATACCGTAAAAGCACCCGGTTCTAAGCCAAGTGGTGCAAACTCTCGAGGCCACTAGGAGGAAACAAATTCTACTAATATATTGCGAACACACAGACAGCTGTTCAACGCCTTCGTGAGTAGACCTATTTCCCAAATTGTTGGTTGAAACCCTAAAACATAGGCATATAAACTTAATTTTGGAAATTTGCTCAACTCACGTCAGCGGTCCAGCTGCGTGGTCGAATTATTTTATTCAATTGGTTGCTTTGGTAATAAATGTAAATACATGTGTTGGTTTATCATTCTAGGCCTAACTTAAGATTTTTTTTCCTACTAAATTTACAATATTGAAATAAAAAATATTTTTTAAGAAATGAATTCTAGCCTATCTTACTCAGGGATAGTGAAGCTTTTAATTAGTAAAACTATTTTTTCAATCGGTTCAGTAGTACCAGAGATTACCCCCTACATAAAAACAAACAAACAAACAAACAAAAGTAAAACTTTATTACATCTATATAATATTAGTATAGATATAGATATTCAACCATCTGAGTATTTTACAAGTACCCATATTTTTGTTTACAACTTAATCTAATCAGAACAACCATGCCGTTCACTATAGCAATACTTCCTTTATTTACTTAAAAGTTGAAGTACATAGGAATTTGTACTTGTGATAGTACAAGCATTCAAATGTCGTCCAATCACAGATTCTCTGCACTGCAGATGTGATCAGGATTTTGTAAATAATGAAACTTTATTGTATTTGCATTCGTTGCTGTCAGTCCGTACCTAGAGTACCTTTGCAAAGCTCTTGACTGGGTTTGTGTGTTCTGAGCAATAAAACTACCCTTGGCGTACACGAAATCTTCTATTATTGAATACTTTATTCAGTATCGCACAAGGCCGTAGCCAGCGAGGTTAGGGGGTCGAACCCCCTCCCCGCCCCCCACCCCCCGAAATTCTGAAATTTAGCAGTAAAAATTAGTACTAGGTTTAAAAGTGCAAGTTAAATTATAAAATATACAACACAACAGAGGATCCAACAACATACTTTACATCATTATGCATTGCATGCATAATAATATTTAGATTTACTTGATTAACTACAACGTACAATACACATGGATGCAGTAGGTTACAGCCTTACTGTCTTGTGAGTTGTGCGCTTGATCTGATCTATTAAATAAGAAAACTATGAAGGTTCAAATAAAATACTTTAACGATACAAAATCATTCATCATCCTTACATCTTATAATATTTAACGTGGGTAACTATATCAAAATTTTAAAAATAAGCATGCAAATTGGTATTTAACACGTTCACTGCTACGCAAATTTCGTATTTCCTATGCTAGTAGCTGACCTTTTATTTTTTATATTTATAGCTTAAATGAGTATTTAATAATAATGAGTATTTTTAACCTTTCTATGTAATAATCACTAATATTTTAAAGTGGACGCACATGTGCGTCCATAGCACATAGGCTTAAAATTGCACCGTGTATTGAAAATGCTCCCAATGCGAGGGTTGGCGTGCGAAGCACGCAATGCACTTTGTATTGAAAATACTCCCAATACGGGGGTTGGCGTGCGATACATTGTGCGTCAGCCGCTTCTCATAGTGCTCAGTATCAAGCTCACATGTGCGTCCTTAGCAGTGAACGTGTTAAAAGTTTTAAAAATCAAATCCCTGGTACTGACCAGAATCCCCCCCCCCCCCCGAACAGTTTTCCTGGCTACGTCCTTGGTATCGCAGTTATTTTCTTTATATATCAGTTATATCATTTTTAGTTATATCTTACCTAGTAAACAGTGAATAAACTCGTAGGCCTATACAATTTGCCTATTCAAATGGAGTCTGATTTAAATGTACATAAGGCACAATGATAAATGTTACATCACTTGCTAACGTTTTAATAAGTCTAATTGCTGGTTATGAGGAATAATTCTTGTATGAGCTGCAATTATTCAATTTTGAAGCACTTTTTTCAAAGTCACTTCATAACCCACTTTTAAAGATAAACCCCATTGAATATGTATATTCTTAAAAGATAACGCTTACCAGAAATCAGGTTTCAGCAAACGATGATTATTGGCTCAAAACAAAGATAAATAGTGGTTTAACATTCTTGACAGCACAATGAACTGGAAAGATGAGTAACAACGTTTGGTTATATGGTCGTTAAGGGGTGGATCTAGGGAGCTTGGGGAAGTAAATTACCTCACAGGGCTCACTGGACATTACAGCTTTAAGCCGTTAAACGCTTTCATATAACGGAAGACGCAATATGAATCTTGCAAACACAAAAAGGACTATGTATAACATCCGATCTTCGAATGTAAACCCTGGTCATATTATCAACTTTAGTTCAGAATTACAAAATGTAGTATCGTGTAGTTTTCTCAAACCAACATTTATTGTTCTACATCTCAACTAAAGCAATTTGTATAAATATTTTACTTTAAATTGTAATATATTTAAAACTAGCTGCCCGATCCGGCTTTGCACGGATAGCAAATCAAAGTTACATGTATATTAACAAAAAATATATATTATATCAATAAATATATTACACTATGTATTTCTTATGGTGATTTTTATTAACTGTGACCCCCCCCCCCAACCTCCCAAAAAATTTCGAATCTTTTTAAACTCTTTCTTAGCGAGCACCTAGGGGCCCTAGAGGAAGCTACATACCAAATTTCATTCCAATCTGTTCGGTGGGTTTTTTGTAGTAACTTTGACCCCTTAAATCACCCCCTAAGATTTCGATTTTTTTTAAACCCTTTCTTATCAGCACCTACGGCCATAGAGGAAGCTGCATACCAAATTTTATTCCAATCCGTTCGGTGTGGTTTTAGATAAATCGTGATTTAGCAACTTTGAACCCCCCAAACCCCCTCTAAAATTTCGAATTCTTTAAACCCTTACTTATCAGCACCTACGGCTCTACAGGAAGCTACATACCAAATTTCGTTCGAATCCGTTCAGTAGTTTTAGAGAAATCGTGATTAAGTAACTTTGATCCCCCTCCCAAACTCCAAAAAACCTTTCTTTTTTAAAAATCTTTCTTAGAGAGCACCTATGGCCCTAGAGAAAGCTACATACCAAATTTCGTTCCAATCCCTTTAGTGGTTTTAGAAAAATCGTTATTTAGTAACTTTGACCACTCCAAACCCCCCTAAGATTTCGAATTTTTTTAACTCTTTCTTATCAGCACCTACGGCCCTATAGGAAGCTACATACCAAATTTCGTTCGAATCCGTTCAGTAGTTTTAGAGAAATCGTGTTTTAGTAACTTTCCCCCCCCCCCCCCCCGCCCCCTCAAATATATGATATAACCTCTTGCCAAAGGTTTCTAATATATTTTCACAGACTCACAGCCAACAACTTAGTCCGTCTATGTTCCTTTGAGTTTGTCTCACGCTATAGGCCACGTGTTGAAGTCCATACAAAGGAGACTTACTCAATCGTTGCCAAGTGCTAACTCGATTTAAGCACACATGGTGTGCTATCAGTAAGCATATTTATAACATTTAATACATTATACGATGTAATACAAACTAGGAACAACATCAGTCCACGATTGAATAGTGAGACGTATAGGCAGATACAAGTAAAGATTTTGAACGAAAGTCGGTGTCACATAAGTTTACAAACCGATAACATAAGACAAACTTACCGTGTACTCATCATCTTGTGCTAAGTGCGAAAATGACCATAATCTTAACTAAACTAAAAAAAAACGTATTCTAATTCATGTTGGGGGAGGTACACTGATAAGGCCTAGGAAATCCTAACCTCCAAACACGCAGTGTAGGACATATCCTCTAACAATACACGTGAATATACGTGAATGATATCATCATGACTTTCCACGTTTTAAATGTTTCGTGATGTGTTTGTGTTAAGTGTTATGTAAAATATTTTAATGAAGTTCCGTCGAACAGAACCAGTGTAACAATGGATTTGATAATGATCTGAACAGAGAGATCGTAAGCGGACATCCGAGGAGGAAAAGGGGAATATTAATTGATGATTTGTCAAAAAAAGTACGTTACCTAAATGTGTTAATCATATACCCTATTCCGGATGCTAAACCCCAAAAATGAATATAATATTCTAATTCGATTAACCTAATGACGTCATTTTTTCATAACCGTTTTTTTATCGGATTCGTGATTTATTCTGGCGTTTAGCTTTCAATGAAATATCTGTTATTTGTAGATGTTTTAAATACCAGCTCCTTATGATTATCTATATTGAGTAGATCTACAACAGGATGGTTAGAGGTTGGAAGAGTGTACAACAACTATAGATCCGCATTATTTGTCAACTTGTAGAATATATTATTACTAAATTTAATTAAGTTCTTTAAATTTTTTTTAATTTTGTATACTGACTCTACTCCTCTCCTGAGTCAATATCATAACCATCATATAAATATTAACAATACATCTCATGCACAACAATACTAAATGCAGCAGAGAAACGAATCTTTATATCTACCCTCATAATCTACACATATATACATATAAATAACATTTAAGTGTCTGTGATTTCAAAATATAAGCTTTTTTCTAAGCTCATGTGGTTAATCACAAATTACCAAAACCTAAACACACATTTATACATTTTTTGTCTGTATGTCTGTCTGTCTGTTTGGCTGGGCTAATCTCCGGAATGGCTGAACCGAACATTACAACCCTACAATGTCATGCTAATTGTTTGCAATACCAAGCCTTTTCAGTTCAGTGCTTGTGCAAGCATATTTTCAAAAATTCGCCAAATATAGTAGCCTAATTAAACCAATCCAAAAGTCTTACGTAGCATTTTTGTAGAAAAAGGTTCAAATAATTCATTTGTGAAAGTAAAAACTTTATTGATGTAAAATTTACAAAGTTATTAGCTCAAGAAACAAAAAATGTTCAGTAACGAAAGGAAAAAGTTCAACTTTAGGTCTACATAAAAAGTAGTAAATATTTTTTGTAATTACTTTCAAAATGTA
>JAGFPH010005082.1:0-42311 GCA_018207615.1 Philaenus spumarius
CAACAGCATTCCGTGTATATCCGGTAGTATTTTAGTTAGCGCAGGCGCTGAAGCTATTTCCCAAAATGCACAATAGTTTTGTTATATGCTCGTCGTGATTGTAGGCTCAACAATTTTTACTTTCTCACTATACTATAGTACGGAGAAAGTATAGTGATCGCAAAAACAAATCGATGTTGAGATTTTTGTGGAAATATCCGTTTTGGGACCCCCTGAGCCCAAAAAAGTGGTTTTTACAAAATGTATACAAAGCTAGAGCGAAAACTATTCGATCGATTTCAAACAAATTTGCACCAGACATGTCAAGTAGGCCTGTATAGATGCACGAAAAACGGTTTTGAAAAACAAGCCTCTTTTTGGCAAAAAAAACCCAAAAAATCTGTTATAATTTTTTTATTAAAATACGGCTCTAACGATTTTGATAAAATTTGGCTTATTTGTAGCGTTTAATGTACCCTAACATATGTAAAAAACCGCATCTTTCTAAAAATTCTCGTTTAGCTAATAATAATAACAGATTTTTGTGGCTTTTTGGCCATAAAGGGGGTTGTTTTTCAAAAATTTTCAAAAAATTTTTTCGTGCGTCTATACAGGCCTAATTGACATGTTAGGTGCAAATTTGTTCGAAATCGATAGAATAGTTTTCTCTCTAGATAGATAATAATATTTATTAGTTAATCTCCTACTTTATTAATTATCACCTCTCCTACCTACAATTATGAAGTCACAGTGAATCTGTTTAATATTTTAAATATGTTTGTGAGAAAGTATGTGCCAGTTCCTGGTACCGTTTATTAATATTAAACTGATATAGGCCTAATTGATGTGATAATTGAGGGGGGCGGTTACTTGTGTCAAATTAAAGGAAAAGGTTCCTATAAACATGTGACCGGAAACAATTATTTTGCCAGCTATTAGGCCACTTTGTTTCTAAATAATGTACATCTCCAGGAAGGCTAAACCGATTGAATTGAAATTTGTCACGGTATCCATCACTTGTGTAGAGGCTTATTTTGAAAACAAACACTCACTTGTTCCAACAATTCGTTTTAAAATGACACCCGTTTAAAATTTTTAAATGAGAACAACTCGGAAACTGTGAAAAAATTTGCCATAACTACCGATAAACTGAGTTGAGTGCATCACTACACCCTACGTAATCTAACAGAATAAACTTCTTGTAGTTTGGTAGTTTATTTTATTTGTAGTAATGAAAAATATTTAGTGTTTTAAAAGTGTAACACGAAAAAGTCACTAAGCGTAAACTTGTTTTGTTTTCGGGTTAAAAAGAAACTTCCAGCGGAAAAGTTGTAGATAATTAGTTGATCCACAATTTTTATCCCGAACATTGTTTCATAAAATTATTTGTTTGATCTGTAGAGATGGTAACAACTTTTCCCGCGCTCAACCAATTCGCATCGAACTTCTCGGTTCAGTCTTGTTAAAAGGGTTTAAATTCAAATCGCCTGTCCTGACTTCTCCCCCCCCCCCCCCCCTCCCCCCGAAAAGTTTTCCTGGCTACTGCCTTGATATATATAGGTATATAATTTCTAACGACACCCCAAAACGTGTTCTGGGGACTGTAATCAGTGCTCATTTACCACTCCCGACCTTAGTTCTTACCATAAGGGTCACTGAACTGCAATATCTCATCTTTCCTTTGGAAATTTGCTAAAAAATACATAATGTATAATAATTATAGTAATATAGTAAATTACAAAACTTTAACGATTCAGTTAGGTCTACCTACACATACTAAATACGTTTTTGCAGTTTGATATTCTGCTAGGTACAGTAGGTACTTTTGTTAGACACATTATTGAGGTCAAAAATTTTTTCCATCATCAAAATTGTATGTTGTTTTTAAGCCCTGAAAAAAGTCCTTTGATGAATAATAAAGTAAGTTCAATGATAGTTCATTTGAAATCAAGCTTAAAACAAAACAAATTACATTTTATAAGAAAATCTTTTAAATTAACATGAGTTGTAGCCTACACATCGAATTGATTCAATGTATCGAATCGTGAACATCGATGTATATCGAATATCCGTAGTTTGACGTAAATTACGGTAAACATTAAGCATTTATGTATTTTAGAATTTTATAAAGTGAAAATAGTTTTGTTGCACGTGCGATGTTAAGTTGTGGGAATAGCGGTGTCCGGCAATCGTGTTTATTTACGTTCGCATGCGCAGTCCGATGTCATTGAAAAGTTGCGTCTAATATTTCCCGAGTTGAATAGGTCGTGAATTGAGTTTAAGTTTAAAGTGTTTTATTTTCTGTTCATTTATTAATTCTATTTAATTTTGTAAATTACATGTTCTATTTTCATTTATTTAACACGTTTAAAAATAGAATTAAACGTTACAATTTACGTACAGAGCCTTTTCTTGCGTATACATTGGCACCTCTGCCGAAATATAGCGAGGGTTCGTAATTTAAATTTTCGCCTGAAATTTTCGTTAAATACTGTATCTGAAATTTTCGTTAAATACTGTACATTTTAACCAAACAAAAGTAAAACAAGAACAAGAAAACAAACAGTAGAAATATAGTCATAATTTCAATACGAAATAGATGTAGGTCTATGCAGCTGAAAAGAGACATTGATAGGACATTAAAATTTTAATTCGGAAATTAAATATTCCCATAATATTATCCTACCTGTTTCAGGGAAACTAATACCATAGAGCAATACAAAGGGCAGACGATCTAATATAAATTCTAAAAATGTAGTGATAAAATAACTGATAGGACATGTCAAAAGTGTTAACGATGTGTGCGACTTGACAATAGCCGCACATAAAAGTCGTAGCCTAATTAATGAAAAACGGATTTTAACAATTTCAAATATTTTTTAAACTAAACAATGAATTAATATCACTTTTTCGAGTAGCCAACCAAACAGAAATTTCAAGAATGTTATAGCATTCCCATAATTAAAAATTGTTTTTATAAGATAAACATTAGCCAACATAGTTAAAAGATGTTTATATAAAACTGATGTGCAGTCTTAAGTTTGATAATTAGGAAAATTCGACCCCTACATCAAAAGAAATTACAAAGCTTAATCGCAACTCGCGGATACATTGTTATAAAACGTTAGTAAAACTGTATAAATATAAACGAATTTTATGTTGAAAGAGTGGAGAGGATGGTTTCCTCGACGATTTCTTTGAACACTTGCATTAATTTCTTCTGAGAAACCGTTAGTTTTTTTCTTTTTACTTCCTCCACCCTATACGTAGTATATGGAGAAAGTATTGTTTTCGTAAAAATGTTCGAATTTGAATTTTCAGTTGAATTATCTGTTTTGGTGCTCCCAGAACCCCAAAAAGTTGTTTAGTGCAATTTTCTGTGTTGGTGCTGCCTGAACCCAAAAATATTTTTAGTGGAATTTTTTTTTTGGTCCTCCCTGAACCCAAAAAAGTTTTTTTAACATGGTGTCTGTCTGTCAGTGTGTCAGTATGTATACACGACCAGAGAGGACACTATTGGTCCGATTTTCATGAAATTTGGTATGTAGGTACTAAACCCTAATATCTCCAGGCGTTTTTTCATTTTTTGGAATTTTTTATTTTTAAGGGTAATTTACCCTTAAAAACCCATAAAAAACGACAAAAATGCAAATTTCTCAAAAACGGCTCTAACGATTTTGATCAAATTTTCAGTATTTATAGTGCTTAAGATGCCAAACAAAATGACACCACCCGCTTTTATCAAAACTTCGGCGTTTTATAATTATGGGGAAATGTTAAAAAATAAACAAGTTTATGTTGTCAATCTAACATCGCGGCGACGGCCGAACAAGGTAGCACAACTGTAGCGAGCTCGACCACTAATTCTAAGGTCGCGCGATCGAATCCCGCCTGGGACAATAATTTTTTTATACGATTGACGTAGGTAGAATATTATTTTGTTTTGTTTTGTTATAAAAAGTAGTAAATAAATGATTAAAAACAATATTATTTTGACTACAGTAAGTTGGGAGAAAGTTTGTGTCAGTTAACTGATACCGTTTATTAAGAGTTGTAGGCCTACTGTTCGCACTACCCCTACAAACTATTCCATAATGCAATTTGGAATTTAGATTTATAAAAGTAGCCTACGTTTGAAATATAAATCGTTTTTTGGGTGAATGACGAACCCATCCCCAAAATATCAGTCACAAATAAGAAAAGATATATCGTATAACCTATTAACATGACTGTGTACGCCAAATTTATTATTAAATTACACCAGTAGCAGTATCGAATGTACGGGCATATTTGCAAAACATCAATAACTTCTCCAATATGTCATAACATATATTTCTGAATCTTTTTTTTAACTTTAACAATAGAGGTAATAATTCCTCGAAAGAAAATATCTGTAGGCCTACCACTTAAAGTTTTTACTCACTTTAATAATAAGTCGTAAGAGGGATTCAAAAACTTAGATTTTAACTTCATTTAATTTCTTTGTTAAATTAATATCAGGTAAATTATTGTGTACACTAGTAGGCATACAGAGCGTTAAAAACATGTCTTATAAGAAATTCATGAAACAGGTCTTAAAATAAAACCAACTAATTTCAACCAATAAAATACTCCGGCTCATTTAGTATGTAAAAACTGTCAAAATTATAGGCCTAACCTCAATTACATAAAACTAACTTTGAATATAGCTTGTTTTAAATGTATTCACACAACGTAGAGAAAACTGCGATTATAAAAAGTAAATGCGTAATATTACATGCGAAACTCACCTGACCTGGAACAACGAAAGTCTTCACCCTACAAAAGTCAGAAATATTCTAAAACTATTTACTTAGTTCAGCTATCTTGTTTACCTTTGCGCAACTGCGTCGCGCATCACGATGAACAAGACAAAAGTACTGTAGACCATTAGAAGATGAGGGAGGGGCGGGGGTAAGTTTGATTGTTTATCACTTATCAGTTCCAATGACTAAGTGTGCGATAATTTTAACCCTAATCCCCTAATCTTTAACAACAGTTTCTGTATTCATTGTCTTTAATAAACCTACCCGTGGTCTTTCAAATAAACAAAGTGTCTTTCAAATAAACAAAGTATTGTACACTTATAATTTGGCTTGAATCTTGAAATTTGTTACAGCACCGGGCATCGGGTGTAAAAATTTACCTTTTTCGAATGTCCTGAGTTTTACTTGGCTATTATTTATTTCAATAACATTAAAAAATCTGTTAAAATAGGCTGCTTTGAATAACTCTAAAAGTAAACAAAAAGGTATATCGCACTAAAATGAAAAACAGTTAGTTTGATTTAAATAGGGTTTGTCTGTTTTAAGTATTCACTAGCTTGGTTAACAGAAATGAGGTTAGCTTAAAATTTGTGAATGGGATAGTCGTATATTACCGGTATACAATTTGTAAATAGTCATGCGAATTGTATAGCCTACGTTATTTTACAAAATCACGACTGTGACTATTAGCTTTGAAAAATGGTAGGTACGTCTAAGCTATATTCAATACTGTATTCAAGCTTGAAACTAAAATCTGGACGTAGACTTAAATACGTAATAACTTACCGAAACTATCAAGGTTTTTAATCAAAGTTATAACTTTTAACTTATATTTGATTAGCGACATAAAATTGTGTGTTTCTTTTTAGACTTTATAAAGAAGAAAAAACTATATTGAGCACAGAGTAGGCCCACGTCTTGTAACATGATTTACATTTTCTGAACTAATTGGCAACACATTTTAATGTTATGCCTAGATTTAAGTTTACAATTTTTGAACAAGGAAATAAGATATTAAATATGAAACAATTATAGAATGTGCAAAACCCAGGCCTATAATATTTATTACCACCGTTTTATATTGTTGTAACCTTCAAGATTTTAAAGGTTTTTTTAAACAAACAAAAACCAAAAGTGTAACCCATGAGGTCCACTCTATCAACTTCCCAGTACGCCAGTACAACATAAATTAATTTAATTGATAATAATAATATTCTGCATCTATAAGTTCGGGAATATAGGCCTAATATACAATTATAAATGTTATAATAGTCCAGTCATTTTAGACAAATTACATAAAAAAACTCTTATAAGATAGGGATTTGGCATGTATTTAGCTACTGATGTAATAACATTTTTATTAAAAGTCCTCGCAAAAAAACCTGTGCTACAGCCGCCATCTTAGAAAATGGCGTCCAAAAACTAGTTTTCCCCATAACTCAAGAACTATTCATCCAATAAAAAAAGTTTTATATAAAAAAATGTTTGTCACAAAAAAAGCTACAACTTTCAATAAAATTAACCGTTTAGCCATAAAATGAAATATTTGGAAAACAATTTTGACAATTTAAAAAAAAACACTAATTAGGTCTACTGTTAAGGAAAGTTATAAAGAAATTTATAACAAACAAATTTTAGTTATCCTAAAGATTGGAATTTTCTGAACAGTTTAATACCAATAACATAACTTTTCTCTCTTCATTTATAATGTATGTGAATTTTTAAATGTTAGGCTACACTGCTGAATGCCTTCGATGCATTTCGCTACCAATCTAGGCTACCATAATAAACTTCTATTTTCCATTTGGCGGCCGTAGCACAGGTTTTTTTTTTGTGAGGACTTTTAGTATGTTATTACTGTAGCTAAATACAAATACACACCAAATCCCTAGATTACAAGAGTTTTTTTTAGGGAATTTTGATTTAAAATGGCTACACTATAAATCTTTCACAAAGTATGTTACAATCGGCCACGTGCTCTCATATCTAGTTTGCGGCAACTATTTTTGTATAAAAATTAGATAAAAAATACCTCCTCTAATACAGTACTTGAATAATATGATAGTTTGTTAAGGGATAACTCGAATTGATTGAATATTTCTTCACACTGTTCCAAAATCTTCAGTGTCATCTTTCTTTACTGACAATGTTGTATTACACCACAATTTGGATATTTTACTTCCATTAAATCAATTTTCCTACTGGAAATTTGGTTCATCTTTTCTCTAAGCCTGTAGAGAATTAAACAACTCTTACTGAAAAAGAAATCACAGAGGCTACAGTTTAAAAACTCTCTTTTATAAAAAAAAAAAAATAAAAAAATAATAATAAAGATTTGACAATGCTATTGCGAGTTAAGAGCCATGCATACCAACTTTAGTGCGCTGTGAAAGTGACAGCGCTATTAACATAGGAGGTGAATTTTAATTTGTTATTTACCGTGAAACTAAGGCTTTTAGCAAGATTTTGTCCAAATAGTTATCTACAACTAAATCTATTCAACATTTCTATTGAATAGTTTTAATCATTTTATATTAAACATGTGTACAAAAATTGGAAATCAAATTTAGCTTTTCCCATAAGAAAAAATACGTGTTTTTCGTTCCGTTTTTACATACTTCAAAATGTGTATTTTAAAAATAAAATTTATATGAAACAAGAGCTTGTGATTTCGTTTTGGGAACTATTGAATTGTTTTAATTCATACTATTTCCATTTTTGTGTTTAAGAGTGTGAGTGTTTAGTTAACCTATTTCAAAGAATAATTTTTGTGCAAGTCGGTAGTAGTTCAAGGATTTTGCAATAGGTTGTGCCAGTGCTGTTTACCCCTACTCTCCCTCCTGCTCCTGCCCCCCACCTTTCTATCCCTCCGTCGACTTTATGCAGTAGTACAACTACAAATAATATTATTATGAATCATAAGTGATTGTGTTATACTGGACCTTATTGTATTTTCTTGTAAAAAAGATTTTGACACTGTCAATATTAATTCAAACGGACCGAATTCGATTTTGTTTGATTACTGCGAAATCAACAGTTGTTAGTGTTTAGGTATTTTATTCATTTTTTTTTCGTCACTAAGATTAGGCCTTTATTATCTGCCTTTTACCAATAATTGCTAATACAGTACTATGCCTTCTAAAAAACAAAGACAAGGAAAAGGGAAGGCCTTGAATCTCTCTGCAGTTAAAAAGAAGAGGCGTTTACCTCCAGGACTAAAAACATACTGGGAAAATAAAAGTTACGTTTTGCATACAATCTTATTGTACATAATTTATAAATTAATTTGTAGAGTAATATTTTTATATTATTCAACAAAATTCGAACTGTCTGAAACTCGTTTTTAACTAAGCCTAAAATACAGTTTTTGTTACATTTATACTTTCTTCCTTCAGTTTAGGCCTAAAAACTTTCGAATGAATGACAAATTTTGTTTCTAGAAGACTATTTAATATATAATTTACAACAGAACTAATATTTGTATTTTACTTGTATATTCTGTTCACTTGCTAAACTACAAATCTTCAAAATACATCTTATCAAATCAAAACTGTTCGTAAATTTTACAGACATTTATTTCATAATAGTAACTACATAATTGATTTGCAAAAATGATTATTGTTTACTTTTAAAATGTTTAACTTATTAGTAGCCTATACCCATATTTTGAAATAACTACTTATCACCATAATAGTTAGGTTACCTATTGCAGGTAAATAATTATAGATTAAAGTTTATTTGTGTACCACGAAATTTATAATAATAAATCAAAATCTGTTTATACTTTTTCATATTTTCTTATTGTTAGGTTAATGTTGGTTTAATGTTGTTCGCTACCTTATACTGCTTTTAACAAATTTTGTTAATAGTATTTTACAAGCTTCAGGCGTAGCCTACCTTTTATTTCTGAAAAAAGGAGTTGTGTTTTTTCATTTAATTGGCACAAGACTTCCTGTGTCATTTCCTTTCACGTAGATTTTACTACTTATAAAACCTCAGAATTGCAATCAAAGGGAAGTCAGCAATATTGTAGTTTGTTTACTCTTTTATGAAAAGGTAAACTAATTGATAATCTATGTAACGCCTTTTAATCTGCCGGGTTGATTAAACAAAGCCTGTGGTTGTCGCGGTTCCTGGTAGTAAGGGGTTTTAAATTTCCTATTAGTACAAATTCCCGCACTTGTTTAGTGTAGGCCTATTTATAATTTGTATGACGAGGCAGATCTATCTCGTGCACAATTATTTCCCAGACCAATTGATTTTTGACTTTATCTAGATGATCCTATTAGGCATGTGAATGTTCAAAATATAAATTTATAGATTTATAGGGGATGGTGATAGTAGTGTTTACAAGGAAATTCTTGATAAACGGCCGTACAAAAATTTAACCGTAGAAAAGGTTGAGTGCAAAAATCACCTTCTGCGTAATTTTTGCAACAAACTTAGAGAATTAGTAACAAAACCAGACAAATTTTGTATGGAGTGTAATAAGTAGCCTACTTTTTAACTTCCCGCTAAGAAAATTGAAAATTTTCTAAAATCGGCAAGTTATTGGTTTCACCCCGTTTTTAGAAAATCGAGTATTCATCATATCTCGACGTTTTGAGGTCCTAGGAATCTTCCCTGACCACTCTCGAGAGGGTGTCACCCTGTCTGTATGTATGTGTGTGTGTATGTAAGTATGTGACCCGCTTATAACTTTTGAACGGCTTAACCGATTGGATCCTACCAAACGGCGTTCTAAAGAGTTCCATCAAACTTAGATTTCCTGAAAATTTCAACTAATTCCGACCGGTAGGTTCTGAGAAATTTCGAAAAAACTAAGAAATAAATTTTTTTCAAATCAGGTTTTTTTTTAATAACTTTTAAACGGCTTTACCGATCAATTCAAAAATCTAATCAGCTTTTAACCTTGAAAAGCGACGTCGATCGCTACCAATCCGGTCAAAATCGGTTAATTCGTTCGTGAGATATCGTGAACGAAAGAAAATCAAAAAAAGTGTTTTTTCTCAATTTCTCCGAAATTTGTCATCAAAAAATTTTTGTTGTCGATTCTTTCAATGGACTCAAAAAACTGCATCGATTGCCACAAATCGCATAAAAATCGGTTGACTCATTCGCGAGATATCGTGAACGAAAGAAAATAAAAAAAAGTGTTTTTCCTCAATTTCTCCGAAACTTTTCATCTGAAAAATTTTTGTTGTTGATTCTTTCAATGGAATTAAAAAAACTGCATCGATTGCCGCAAATCGCATAAAAATCGGTTGATTCATTCAAAAGTTATGGCAGTTCAAAATTTCCAAAAATAGTGTTTGTTGTAATTAAACTTAGCGGGAAGTTACATGAATGGCCTTTAGGGTCAACTGTTTTCCAAATTTTTTTTAAATATAATATGTATAAACTATATTTTGTTTATATTGCCTAAACCATTTATACAAGTCATGTGATTTGAATAAGCTGTTCAATCATTTTACTATCTGACCTATTTCATAAGATTCTAATAATATTTAAATTTCCCATAGTTCATACAAAATATGTCACAATACGATTACAGTCTTACAGTAGTTATTAATAATGAATACTAAGTCGGGTACGACAGCTAGTATTCTAAATAGATAAAATTGTTTTGCGAATATGTTTTTCGTAAATATAATTTGTGTTAAATTTATTTAATTATAACTGTATAATTAATAATAATTACCTCCTAGTTTGGCAGAACGTAAATTAATTATAATACACATGTCTTTTAAATAAGTCTACGGCACAAGAACGTTTGTTGAAAGGAGACTTTTCGTATTATTTATGTTTTAAATATTATAAAAAAATTATTTTAGAATACAAATTGTGTATTAAAATCATTTATAGATTAAAATAAAAAATAATATTTCAAAATTAATTATATAAACTGAATTAAAGTTGTTGTAAAAAATGGTTTGGAAAAAAATGTTGTGCATTTTGTCTTTATAAATTATTACTTTTCAAACTCGGAAATATTGTATAGGCCTAAATCATTACTTTCTCTTATATCAGACCAACTACCAAACTACTGCATTTAGCTACCAATATAAAATCCCAAGGATTCTGAACTGAAGCCACGGTAAGGCAAAGGAATGAAATGAAATATTGTGTTAAACTTTCTGTCTCTCTCACTCTGTCTGGTGTGCCGACGAGATGGAGGGGGCAAAGGAGAATTCGCAGTGACAGTACAGTTTGGTGTCGAGCACTGATACAGGCAGCGCTTACGGAATAAAAAGTAACTAAAATGTGATTTCTCCCCACGGGTAAGCATGACTCTTAAGGGGCGTCATGGTATTCACCCAAGCCCGTCTACATCAGTAGACACCAAGAAAAAAAAAGAAAAAAAAAAAGCTAGCCATACACGGTCCGATTTGTAGGACGACCGAGTTGGACTGCAAGTTGGATGCGTTTCACCACTCACGATCCAACTTACCATCCAACTTACGATCCAACTGACGTTTCCATTAATAATAATTCCATTAACAACTGATTTTAAACTTTGAAGCCATTATTTACTTTTTCTAAATTTTAGGTTAGGTTTTTATAAAAATGTAGACCTAAGCATTGCTGGTTCTTTTAACCTTTATTAGGCCTATTTATAACTGATGTTATAACATAAAATAATTTCGTTTTGGACATTTACGATCTTAGTTTTGAGGTTATTATTAATCCTACATCTATATTATAAAGACAATATAACATAATTATGTGTATAGAAAGTTCCAACAGGTTTGGCGTGCGGAGCACGCTGGGGTATCCCTAGTAATAAATAAAAAATATACACATTGATTTACATTATTCAAAAAGTTCTCAAATTTTCAACTCCACGACAAGAAAGCATTCCAATTCAGTCTTCTTTCCTTGTAGGCCTACATAGTGGTAGTTGTATAAAAATGTACAGCAATTACTATATGTAAATAATTCGACTAAACAATTCCCTATATTTTGTCAGTATACTTACAATCGCTTTTTTTTAATATAGTAGATAACCACCTATATTTTTTTCAGTATAGAAAACAATCCTTATATATTTTCAGTATAGTAGACAATCGCCTACATTTTTCAATATAGTAGACAATCGCCAATATTTTTCAGTTTACTAAATAATCACCTTTATTTTTTCATTATACTAAACAATCTACTATATTTTGTCAGTATACTTTCAATCGTCTACATTTTTCAGTATACTAAACAATCACCTATATTTTTAAATATAGTAGACAACTGCCTATTTTTTTTTTAGTGAATAGTAAACATTCACCTATGTTTTTCAATAGGTTAAGAAATTATTTTTGAACTATTGTGACGCGAAGATGCTCAAAAACATGTCAGTTTGCATAATAACAAACTCCTATTGTGTTCACAAACACCTATTCTCCCGGTACAATTCAATAAATTCCAAAAACCCTTTATTATCCATTATTATAGAAGTAAAAATGTACAAAGTATAGGGGAAAAGAGAAGATCAAACATCAACAAGGAGAAAGTTTAAAATGACAATCGGACGATCACCCCATTCACAGTCCGACTCCGTCGGAAGTTGGAAGTCGGATCATCTTGTAGTCTGATCTGGGACTCCGATTTGTACGATTATCCAACTCGTCGTCCATCAAGCCCATTCACGCTCCTACATCGGATCCTACATCGGACATCGGACATTGAATCGGACTACAAATCGGACCGTGTATGGCTAGCTTAACTGTAGCCGACAAGTAAACAAGTATGATGCCAACATGATTTCAATTGGCACTCACTAATGAAAAATACGTAGCATGACATCAGACCAGTATTGTTACAAGATATTCAGTTTTTATTTCCCTGCCTTTTATGAGTATCTCAAGACCAAAACCCTAAATTTCCTAAACTACCATCAGGTCATACTTTATATGTAATGATGGTGAAAATGGGCTAAAATTATAAAGTACCAATATTAAAACGTAATTTTAATCACAACCGGGAAAATCCATGAAATAAAACATCAGAGTATATTGAAAGTACAATATAATTTAAAACACATCGGCTAGAGTCAGCATTAAACTACATTCAAACATTTTTTGTTTTCTGATTTTATTAATATACCGGTATAATTATAAATGTTGCAATAACTTGATTCAACGAAAAGTCCTTAATAGAAAGAACAAGACAGAGATTTAACAGTGGTTGAGAAAATTAGTCTTGTAAGCTATAAAGTTGGATAAATGAATTTAAAACAAGAGATCAGCCTTATGAGAGATGTAACATTTATGATGTTCCAATCATAAAAGTTGACATTTTTAAATGTTAGCCCTTTGCGGCCCGGCCGAGTGTTCAGCACTGCTGGCCAAGCCCCATTACAGGTTAGATTGTAAGCTCCACTTACCTCAAAGTGCCCTCAGGTGGGATGGCTGTTTCTGTCAGATTCAGATCGGCCACTAGCTTGTCCTATCCGCTATCATTATGTGTCGGTTTAACTGCTGTTTTTGTTTAACTGCTGAAAATATAATACGATCTGGGGTTTTAACCAAATAAAGCCTAACATCGTTTATATATGTCAATGTTGCTTTGTTTAATTTTGAACACTAATATAATGAAGAAGAACATTTTATAATTGAACTTATTAAATTATGTTATATGTAAAACAATATAGTTAATAAAGGTAGGTCGACAAAAAGTTACTGTTGCTGAAAACAGTTTTTTTACATGTTTTATTCAATGTATCTTAATTTTCCAGTTCATTTCTATCAGACTTAACAATAAATGCATAGTCTATTAATAAAGCATGTGAAGTGACCAGCCGACTGGAATGGAAAATCGTTAGTGGCCAGCAGTGCTGGACATCCGACTTGAGAGGACTTTGCAAGTAAAAACAAATTCGATGTGGCGTAGAAATTGCGGCCATCCGACCTATGATGTATTTTTTGTATTTAGGTAAAACAGCACTTACCGGAGCACTAAAGCAAAAGTATTATAAATACTGTAGTTTCAAATTTAACTATTGGGAGCATCTATAATGTTTTAATGAGTTGTAGAACTAATAGGCTATAATACGTATAAAATATGCTTTGAGTATAAATGAATATAAATAAATACAACCTCTTATCATAAAATAATATAATAGTATATGCATTTATACAAATTTAAAGAAGATAACATATCCATTTGCTAACTTCAAAAACATTCGATACGTCTTCCTGTAACATACCGGTATAAGCGTGTTTAATTATTAATATCTTCAATATAATATTATTTTTAAATCATTTGATATATCAATATGAAATAAAAGCAATTAAAACATATTATTTTTGTCTTTATTTTGATATATAATAATGCATATAAATACAAAATTTTAACATCAAAATAATCCTTATAATATTGTATTTTACATAGTTAAAAATCTACTCGGCGTAGGACTACATAAACTTTGTTGTTTTTAATTAGTACTTTTTTTAAATTATGTATTTCTGATGTACATTATCTAATTAATCTTCCACTGTTTTTCACGGAGGGCTTACTAATAATAATATAATTTGTATAATCATTATATTATTTTTATTTCCTTTTGATAAATCACGGTTAGATCAAACTATTCATAGAGCCTTTGATTATGGACATTCATGTATAATCAAGGATGGAGCTTTTCTTTAGTATGTAGTGTTCTACATCTGTGATCAACAATACTCTAGTTACTCTAGTTTGACGTCAGTACTCACACTCAGTAACAGTAACCATCGAACATCGAATCACAACAAACATGGAGGCCTGTATTGCTGTGGAAAGAGAAATTGATAAAGTTTTAACTAAATTTAGTGGAATTAATGACCATGCTGAAAGAGTTTTGCAAGATATAACGAACCACATCGAATCTTTGAAGAATGAATTGAATGATTGTAAGATTAATTTGTCTTTATTTAAAATTACATAATTTTGGAAGTTTGTTTATTTGTTCTTCATTTATATTAAAACTCTTTTGTTACGTCAAATTTGCAGGAAACAGAACTTTAGTTCCGCATAACTAATAATAATCCAAGTTAAACGTCGACGTAGGTCAATAACTACTAACTAGTTTAAAAGATCCAGTTATCTACTGATCTTATCTACAGGCCTATATTATCTTCCCTGTTTTGAAATGACAAAAAACTAGATAGTTTAGGCCTACGTAGGAGATAGTCCTTGGTCAAGACAGTTGTGTGTTAATTGCTTATTACATATTCAGAGCTTTTGGAATAGATATGAAATTCATTCTGCTGAGAAGCCCATTTAGCATCTTAAAAATACTACCCAACAAAATTTTTCCTGCAACATATATTTTAATAAGCCCATTTTTATCCTAATAATGTTTTTAAAATTAATATGAGGAAACAAAATTGTCAAAAATTAATTGAAAATAATGCAGTATTAAAAGCAGAAAATAACATCTAAGCATCTTGCTTTTTGGTTAGATATTTTGTTGAAAGTAACAGCATTAACAAGTTAGGTGAGGATTTATGTTTATTTTTAATTCATATAAATCTGAAATTTTTTAGAATACCACTACTTCTTTTTATAGTTGGATTGCAACCTGCAATATAAACTTACTGTCTCCAATCATAGTATGTTTTCAGTTTGTAAACATGTACAAGTTGGTAGCACGTCTTACTTTCCTAAAAAAAAAAACAAGTACAGTAATTTTATTCTAAAATACTACAAATCTAACCTAACCTGTCACATTTCGTTCTATTTTTGTATAATGTTTCCAAAGATCAAACATAATACTACTGCTAGAATAGAGTTTGTGGCAACTATGCACAGATCTATTTTAAATGGAACATGTGTGTAAATTTTTTATATAGCCTACCAATATAATATTAAAATATGGTAAAAATGGCATGTACCTATATTGAATAAGTAGTTAAAATTAGTTATCGTAGTTTGAATATAAGTGATAAATTTGGCCATTTAAGAGGTCTGGTATGAGGTACTTGGTGTCAATTATAAATACAGGGAAGGGTTAATAACATCACTAGCCTACCTATTTAAAACTGTTATTAACTTTAATTACTTTTTGTAATTAACTTACTTATAAGGACTTTTTGTCTATGGATATTTTTTAAAGCAGGCTTGCATATTTTATACATAATGCTTTAGAAAAGTAGTTATGAGTAGCCTAGTAAATATTTTTTATATCGTGAAAATTGTTTCATAAATAACTTGGATAAAACATCTGCTCATTAGCCAAAATACATATTGGTATTTCAAGCATGGTCCTTAGAAAAATTTTTGTGGTAGGCCTATAGGCTAATTTTTTTAATTTCACCAATGAAAACGCTTAAGACAGCTGTTGATTCAAAGTATATAAGCAAAACAATATTCTGTGTTAGGTTTTTAATATGGTTAAGTCAGCATCAATCACACTAATTTTATAACACCAATCTGTTGCATTCTGTCTTTTTAACTGAAAATCAGAATCTTGGGTTTATAAGTTAGTCAGTCAAAAGCATTTTATTCATGTTTTCTTCGTTAATAATTATGTTCCATTAGTGTTTGAAACATATTAAAGAAGAATTTCCATTTCAATATAACTAATTAAAGTCAACTAAGCCTAACTGTAAACAAATTCACAGTGTAATAAATGCGTTTTGGAATTATATCTTTATAAAATATTCTATATGCCTACCTTAAAAATACATAGTTTAGAAAATATTTTTAAATTCTACACTTTATTACTTTTTAGAAAAACCCTTTTGTGTATTTTATCTTAGCTAGGCTTACTTGAATAACACGAATCATCACACTTTCTACTATGGACTGACGTAGCCGGATTTCCCTCCCCACCTTCCTACACACACTCCACTCATCCTCTTACAAAATCAAAGTTGGACTCTGCGATTATTTAAGATTTCCCAGAAGGGGAGCAAAAAAACCAGGTAGGCGGTCAAAACAGACATGCTATTGATTCTGCGTTAAGATTATTACAAGTCACTTCGGTGTTTAAGTTATTATTTATCTGTTAAGTTAATACAACAAACATATTTTTATGCTCAGGTCCTCCTGATCATGAATTGACTGCGGCACAAGTTGTTATAATGAAACAATGTATGAACAAAGTAAGAGAAACTGTTCAGAGACTGGCTTCAGACCACCGTGATCTTCATAGCACAGTGTCCAAAGTTGGCAAAGCTATTGATAGGGTAAGTTGTGATATCATTTTTTACGTTTATCTTATGTCTGTGACAAACCTTTAGGTTAGAAATAGCACGGGTAAACCCAAGAAATAAGTTTACAATGTGTTTTCTTTGTTGTCTCAGGCAAGAATAAACAAATTAACGTTAATGATCGACCAATATATTAGTGATGCAGTGTTGCCAAATTTAAGAATATATTACATAGTTTTCATACTACCTTTTTTATAATGAATTTTATTAGCTTGCCGAATAAAGATGCATTTAGGCCTATATCACGATTAGGAGTTTTAGTGATATATCATATTCATCATATAGCGTTTCAAAAAATGTGTACAAGTTAGCTTAGTAAAATTCAAAGTGTAAATAGAAAAGTGGTGAGTGAGCGAGGTTAGTTTACGGTTAGGTTTGAATTAGCCTATATAAAAACCTAATAATATAGGTTAGGATTAGTATAAATAAATTTTATAAGTTATATCAATATACAAGTTATACAATATCATATCAATTTATTCAATTAGGCTAAGCTGTAGTAAGGTTCACAAGTTTGAACAGTGAACAAGTTTGAATTGTTCAATTTAATTTTTGATACAAATTTTCAATCTTTAAAAAATAGAAATATCCATATATATACCTAATTACATATAATCTCAATTTAGATGTATTTTCTGTTCTGATCTTGGGGTCGTAGTTGATTGGGCTGGCTTTTACAAATTTATTTAAGTACGCAATGTCTAATGAAAGAATTCATAGTTGATAATTAGAAAACTGAAAACAATGTAAAATTTCGTCTCGGATTGTTTTAACAATGTTCATTGATATATTTTATAACAGCAACATTTTAGATAATTTCTTTAATTTGTACATTAAGTCATTTCTTTTAGTGGTAATTTATTCTTTATTTATAGATGTCTCATGTATCCATCTTCAGGTTTTACTCTTGCAAAAGTGTTAACATATTAAAAGATTGTCGAAACATAACACATTAATAAATTTCAAACTTTCTCGATCACCTTCATGTAATGATTCTTTTTGTATAATTTTAGGACCTTTGATTGCTGTATAGATCACTGTATATATGACGGCAATCAATAGTATGTGAGGTGAAATTTGATTATTCTGTTTAGGCCGGTTATCCCTTAATCTTTTTTCAAACAAACGGCTCGTCTGTCCGATATAATATTTCGCCTGCAACTATCCCAAAATGTAAGCTCTCATACCATTATGCAATCCCATTTCTGTACACCTGAATAAAATTAGTAGTAAACACAATTGAAGTTATTGGAGAAATCAATCAATTTTGAGCTTTGCTTATTTCTTCCTATACATCCCACTTTTTATTCGATTGATTTCAAGATTCAAGATTTTTTTATTCCACACATTTTTTACAAATACAAGTTACAGAATGACAACTAAACCAAAAATAAAAAAACAAAAATATATATAATACATATAACCATCCTTGTTTAGCTTAGTAACTAAAACATTAAGATTAAATTACAATAAGAACGGCTAATACATATTAACAAAACAATGCAAAAAATATGTGGTTAGGCATCTCATGACACATGTTGAGATGCCATCCCTCTCAAAGACAGTGGTGCCGAGACTCCCCTTTTCCTTAGAACTCAATATATTAACTTCAAATCTTTTAAATAATATTAGAAAAATACATATGAGTGCCTTAAAACGTCATATTGCAAAATTCTACAAAAATATATTTGAGCTGATATTTAATACTAAAAAAGACATATTACCTTTAAGTTATAAAAAGAAGAATTCAACATCCTCATATGAAAAAAGCCATACTTTTAAATTACTTAAAAACTTAGATAAGCTGTTACATAAAGTTACATTTAAGGGCAATTGATTATAAAACTTTAAAGAACAAAATGTGAAAAACCTACGATAAGCCTCATTATTAGCTTTTAATAATACTACCCGATTTTGCAACCTTAGCCTTTCAGAGTAAATATTAATATTGCCACATGTATGGCCACCTCTAATAAAAAAAATCCGTAACACTCTATAAATATACAAATGGGTGCTTCTTCCCAAAACGCATATTTTCATAACTGACATTATTAAACAATAATTTGTATAGACTAAAATAAAGAAAGGTATTTAAGTAAAGCTTTTACCTTCATAAGTAATATACAAGCAGTGGTCAAGATCGTTAAGCACTTTTTATATTTTTTTTAGCTAATTTTAGTTTTTGGCTGTCCACGGAAATGATGAATGTGTTCACGGACATGATTTTTGTGTCTATGGACATAACATGTATTAATCTAACTTTCCTTCAGAATTATTATAAGTAAAAATTGCTTACTGTACCTTCAATCAAAAGATAAGTAGGCCTATATAAAATGTATAAAGTTATTGTCTGAATTTAATTAAATCAGGGAAGCATCTCAAAACGCTAAACTAACGTTATGGTTATTTAAAAGAATCACCTCTAAGTTCATTAAGATTTGTTTGTCGTATTATGAGGATAAAATAAAACAATGCAATAAAGGAGTAGAGTACACTAATATAATTAATAGTTTTAAAGATGAAACAGTATTTTGCTAACATGTCTAACTACTTTTTGTCTGAAAATAAATATAAATCAGCTTCTAGGCTATAAGAAACTACATAACTTTTTTCTTAAAGTTATAGCAACACTTTGATGCTATCCTAACAACTTAAACTGCTGTGGTAATACATCAAACACATATTGTCCTCTGGAGTTCACTAGATTTGGCTGTTTTAAAATAGCAACAATCTCGTCTTTGTTAACAGAGGCTTCTGGCTCTGGGGAGAACAGAAATTTGTTTTTTGTGTCACTGCACCTCCTCATGAAGCGAATCTGATAGCCCCCTTCGTTGAAACATTTTGTTACACAACCTGCATAGTGGTTCACTGTGTTTTTTCTTCCAAAAACTTTTACTACTACAAAGTCATTAATTTTCACATTTAAAATTTCTTTGGGGTCATCAGGATCTGAATCGTCACTGTATATGGCACTGTATATTGGCTTTTTCCTGTGTGTTGTCTCTTGTTTTTTAGCTGTAAAAATTCAGTTAAGAAAATTTCTTACATAAATATGAATTTAAAAAATGCATTTAAATAAAATAGAAAATATTAGGCTTGCCAATTTTCAAATTGTTAGGAGATGTAAAATGTATGATCATTAGAGCTACTTAAACCAAAAATAAATATAACTAAACTTAAATGTAGTAAAAGGATACAACTTGTAGCTTCTGGTTTCCCAATCAGCATCTGGCCAATTTCATAATGAGAGCATACTCCTTTGCAGCCGTCAGTACATGTGAGGCGTCTTACATGTATGGTGTTCATGTTTTCTGCTGACCAATAAATTTCATGGCACTTCATTATGCCTTTGAATTGTGGTACTTCCTCAACTATAAGTTCAATGAAATCATCATCAGGTATAACAATGATCTTGACTCCTGGGCAGCTTATCTTGAGTTGGCTTGCTAAAGCATCTATGTCAGGAAGATCGGTTCCTCGGGCAACAATATCATCTGCGGTACGTTTTAAAACCCCACCAACTCCGTCAGCAGCTCCTTTTCCGTGCCCTGATTCTAAATAATGCCAGTGCATATTTTTTACATTCAGCCAAGGAGATAAATATTTAGTCGCTAGAATGAACATTTTCCTATTACGATACTGGCTGCTTGGGCCATCACTCACAAAATGTATCGTATGTATGTTGGGAACTAGCCTTTTAATTTCAGTGAACACTGGTTTTAGATGATTGCAAATGGCCTCATTATTGTGACTTGTGTTGTTTGAAAATGTACAAAAACTATTGATTTTAAGTGTACCTTCAACTTTATGATACAAAATGGATGTATGGAGAGTTACTTGCTTTCGGGATCCCCCAAAATGAACTGATTGAATTTCAGAGCTGTATTTGCAGTTATAATTTTCAGAGAAATCCATGTGTAATAACATTTCATTCTCAGAAAGGTCTTCTTTTATCTTTCTGATAGCAGCATATTGGTGCTTAAGGTTGCAAACATGACGCACAAATTTCATAAGCAAGCATTTAAAACTTATTATTAGTTCTCCTTTTGTTGACACAATTTCTTCTTTAACTGTTTTTTTGCACATCTTCATTTCACCTTTCAATTTAATTTCATACTTTTTGTCCACCCACTGGAAGAATGTAACACTATCAGTCCCGTCAAATTCTTCGTTTAATGCAATGTCAGAATCTTTACATTTTTTACACTGCCTTTCTAAGCACTTTTTCTCCATTTTACCATCACATGTAAGACTTTTTAGTACTTCATCAGTAGTTTTTTCTTTGATAATACCAATATTGTTCAACTTATTCACCAAAAAATGGAAATTGGTGTGTAGTTTGCAAAGGCATGTGTCTCTGTTACTACAGTTAAGTTTCAAAATCCAAAAAGGTTTTAATGAGCAAAATTTAGCTCATTTCTGTGTACTCGGGGTAACTTTTGATGAATTTCTCGTGTAGATTGATAAGAGAATCATTTAACAGCCTCTTTTGCTTCTTAACCTTTTTACGGGTTATAGTTTCCCTTTTACCAGCACATTGTTTACTATGCTCATCATTTTCAAGGAAAAGAATTACATCTGTGCGTTGTTTGATGAACTTTAATAGGGATTTCTTACCAGCCGTATTTGACACACTCTTAAGAGCTCTTTGGGAGGTTAGAGAAATAACTTGTTTTACACATTTGTATTTTTTCACCACCTTTCCACTGATCAGCTGGGCTAACGATTTTCGACTACTTCTATCTTTGATTTGACCAAAATTTTGTTTAACCTGTAATTTCATAACCTCAGAGAAAACAAGTTTTTTCTTAACACTCTCAGGGCATGTTAGTCCTTTCAAAAGTTTTTTTACAGTTTTTCTAGGTGTGTCTTTTTTGCCAGGAGACTTTTTCTCTCGATAAAAACGTTGACGATACTTGTCAACTCTTTTCTTCAATTTATTGTTTTTAAGCTCGAGATCTTCAATTTTTTTAAGCAATTTTTGTCTATTTTTTCGTCTTATTTTTTTTCCACTTGATAGCCTAGACGTAGAAGGACGTCCTGATACGTCATTACCATTATTAGGTATATCTGGGCTACCCGGAGGTGTGTTAGCTTCAAGATTGACCAATAATTCATTATCTTTTTTCAATTTATCTCGATAAGTTTTAGAACACTTTTTCCACATTTTTCTAGTTTTTCTTTGTTCCCTGTCAGACATTTCCTTTATGCTCTTCCTTTGTGCTTTTTTTCGCTCTCTGTCTTTTATTTTTGCTTCCTCATGCTTTACTGGGTCTAACTTAAGTTTCTCTCTTGCCTTTCTCATAGATTGTTTTTTAGTTTCCCTCCTTTTCAAAGCATAATTTTCCGAGTATTTTTTTTTAGCTTTTCCCATTCTTGCAAATTATCTGTCAAAGCACAATTAAATTAAAATTTTTATATTATTATTTTTAAGAAACAATTTTATCATGAGCCTAGTAAATTCCATAGGATTGTCTTTATGCTTAGTTTATAATTTGAGATTTAAAAGTTATGTTTAGAAGTAATCAGATCAAAGAGCAACAACAAATAGGGTCAAAAATATAATAAAGTTTAATAATTGTTTATAGGCCTATTTTTAATTTTGCAAATAGTATCAATAACCTTTATATGGGAGTATCATTAAATAGCCTAAGCGTGACAATAATTACAGGTTGTGATAAAATATATTCTATAATTTCCTCTGTTCACTACTTATCCCTAAAAAAGAAAAAAGTATGTTCATAGTTTAGTACAACCATTAATGTACATTTTAATAGGCTGTTGTGAAATTATGTTAGATTTTCATGCACATACATCATGTCCATGGACTTATCATCATGTCCATGGACTACTCAAGTTCACGGACATGATGTCCATGGACATGATGTTTCTCTAGGAAATCTTTTTTCATAACTGCACAGTACAGGTTAGTGGGTTTGCAAATGTGATATGGGAAGCAAGGCAGTTAACTAAATCAGTAGAACATTGGTTATAATTAATTACATTTTATTTAAGAACTCTTACCTTGACCACAGACCTGATGATATGAGGTTAACACTTCAGTTGTTCTCCGAAAACTTTAATAGAACAAGCAGCACAGCAATTGTTAAACACTTCTTTACTACTAAGACTAAATCCAACATGGCTGACCTTCTTCTCCAACAGCTACTGTTGGAGTCAAATGAGAAACTAGTATTTATTATCTATTTAAACAAATGTGTCCATGGACATGATGTTAAATTCTGTGACACTTGTCTATTAATTAAAAAAGTGAACACACTTTTTTTAAATTATAACAGATATGACATTATTTATTTATTACTTCTAATGGTATAGTAAGTCTTGTTTTTTATGTCAAAATAAATTATTTAAGCCACAGAAATTCAAGTTCTTTTTCAAAACTTCAGGTTGTGACAGTCCACGGACATGATATATCATTGTCTGTGGACACTTTAAATACTGGAATTTTTATAAAAAGATAAAATTTGATGAGATACTCTTATTTATTGTTTCTATTAGAACATATTTCCAAAAACCTACAATAATCAACTTAATATTTAACAAAAAAAAGGACCTGTGACTTGTAAATATGCGTTTTCACAAGAATGACCCAAATATCTTAAAGGTAAAATTTCTAATTGTTTAAAATGTAGAAATGTGTGCTCAGTCCTCTACACAACAATATGATTAATTTCAGAACTTTGTAGCGGATTTTGCCTCCACCAGCAGAGAAGATGTGTTTTCGGGTCCTGATAAAATAATGCTACTGAACCAAGTGATATGTCAACATTTCTACAGACAAGGCATGCTCGATATCGCCCAGGAATTAGCACAGGTTGGTGTCCGTCTGTTTGACAAGTTGTATGATTTAAAACAATATCAAAATTACAATTAAGAAATAATGTACTTACCTATCAATAATAATTATCAGGAAATAATGTAACTTACCCAGGCACTATCTTCTTTAACCCTATTCCTGGCATGGTTAAAGCTAAAATTGGGAAGCCGATTTTTAGTGTTTGGCAAGCATTTTTTTTTAAATTCGCCAAAAATATTAATTCTATCCCAATCAAAAAAAAAGTGTTCTATACCTTTTTTGTAGAGAAAAATTCAAAGAATTCATATATGCAATTAAAAAATAGATGTAAAATTGTAAAAGTTATTAGCTCAAGAAACAAAAAATGTTCAGTTACGGAAGGTAAAATTTAGGCCTACATAACAAGTAGTAAACATTTTTTGTTATTTTTTTCATAAGCGTAAAAAAGTTTTGTAATTTAGTTCTAAATAGAACTGTATAAAAACATTTATCAATTTCAAATTTCTCATTTTGAAAACACCAGTTTTTATGTTCCAACTACACGACTGCTAACAAAACTAGGCCTAGTTTGAAACGTAATTTACTAATATATGCTTTGCCCAAAAATGAAAATTATTATAACAAAGTGTAGAGAATAAATCAAAGAAAAGAACTGTATATACTTGTCTTTTCTTAGTTCACAAAAGTGTTTTAAGAGTTATATTTATTTGAATAACAAAATGACATCAACAGTATGCCCTAATTATGTACTTTCCACTGCTGTCGAGACAAACAAATAACTGGTTGTCTCTAGTTTACTTCCCACCGTTAGAAAGATCGAACTATTCTCTACAAAAATTATAAAGAAATCTGTGAAAACATAAGGAATTGTAGGCGTTATCATGGTTGACAAATGTGCCTGTTTCATTGGTTGAAAACTGTTTCATCTGATTAGAAGGTACTATTAGAAAGATAAAATCTTGACGAATCCAATGGTATCTTTATAATCTCAATAGAAATACTTCTGTAGATGGTCTTGAACGTCGAAGAAGTGGGAAATAACAGTACAATTGTATGCAAATTCACACGTGGATACAGCTGTAACCCGATCTGCATATTTTAAAACGATGATTACTTATGTAAATATACGTTTTACGAAAAAGTTTTAAATACAAAAATTAATGATTAATTCATTTCCTTTCCAACAGTGCCGGTTTTATTACGATTGGATGATTTGAGTATATTAATTAATCGAATATGCAAATGTATGCAAACTTACGCATTTGTTCGAAATGGTTGAATCTTGCGCCTGAGAGAACGTCACTTAGTGCAGTCTGCCACGGGGAGGGTTAACAATAATTACAAATTTTAATTCTGAATTTTTAATTAAAAGAGCATGAGGCCTGCTATATAGGCTACAGGGTGTTCAAAAAGTATCATAACCTTTATATATTTTTTTAAGAATTTGTTGTAATGATAACCACTCAGGTTTTTCACATAAAAAAAAAATTAAGTAAGGTATGCAGAAGGATTCAATTTATTGTACTGGGAAGGCGATGATAACCACCCAGGTTTTTCGCCTTTAAACACAAAAAAAAAAAATTATTGTACTGGGTGATTTAAAGTGGATATCAAGGTTTTAAGGCTTTTTAGTATTTATTACAATTAACTTAACCGTATAAGTGGCAAACAACACACTGCGTGTCGTATCAGATCACCGCAACTGTACAATTGTCCCGTTTTAGACAACACAACTTGTATTGAATATTTCATCCACTAAAAATCATCCAATCTCAATAAAACAAAAACCATTGGAAATGTAATGTTTGAAACTATTATTTTTTAAAAATAAATAAGGTAATATAATTATTAAATATTACCTTGATATTTGTCCGTCGTGTGACTTCTGTTGTTTGATTATTTATTTACGACGCGTTTCGGGAACGCATTCCCATTGTCAAGATATTAAAACACTAAAAACACACTTTTAAAACACAAATTCACAACACTTTTACACAAATTTAAAACATTTTAAAAACATATGCCACACAATAATTGAGTACGATGTACATCGTTGAAAGGAGCATGTTGCATTAACTAATGGATATCAGTATTTAGCCTAAGAACCAGTTTTGAGATAGCCGAGGGCTGTGTCATGCAAATCATTACTTTTGAACGACACCTGATCATTTAAGATATTGGCAGGATTTTGGTTAAATTCTTTGTATTTTTCGAATTCTACCAATTTTTGTATTTACAATTTCTCTCTAAAACATAGCATGACCTGTCATATCCGGACGCATCTCCAAACAAATTTTCGTATTTTGGTTGTGTGGCGGATGGTTTAAAAAGTGAAATTTGCAGCGAGAATAATGTTTGCGCGCCGAGCCTAGTCTGTTCTTAGCGGGCTGTGACCTTGAAACGTTATCTCTGATAAGTTGTGTTGAACATCAAGATGAAACGAGTGAAACCGAAGTGATGCTTCTAAGAAGATTGAGGGACATGGCTTCCAAAAAACATGTACAGTGTGTGAAGCAGCCGAAAATCAAAACTTTTTCAAAAACTAATGTAGCCATTGGCGTTCCTGTACGGTACTGTAAGTAAAACTTAATTTATATTTTACTGTGCCGAACTGTAGGCCTACCGGTAATTTTTTTAAAGCTAGTGTGTTTATAAGTAAAGTGCTGTACCTACATACTTTAAACATACTTTAGATATTTAATTAATGTACTGTAATAACTAAAATTGTATTTTTCAATGTAAACTGTTTTCTTTTAATTGCCAATAGTCTACTGTTGTATAAATAACGTCAATTTGTTAGATTATAATATAGTACATTGTAGTACAGTAAATACAAGTCCAAACCGCTTGAAACATCTAAAAATAGTATTCAACAATAATTGTTTTCATTGTTTTGGGTCCTTTGGCTATTTATAAATGACCTTACTATATCCGGATTTTTCCATATCCGGATCGGCTGGTCGCCACATTAGTCGGAATATGACAGGTTGTACTGTTTTTACATAAATAATCATCGTTGAAAAAACACAAAGAAATTACTCAACTTTGTCACTTTTTTTCAAGGATCAATATTGCTAGACAGAATTGCTTTGAAAATATTATAAAGATACCTTTTGATTCGTCAAGATTTGAACTTTCTAAAACTGCCTTCCAATCAGTCTTCACTCTTATAGATCCGAAAATATAAAGTTTTCTGTAAACCCTTGCAGTTGGACAGTTTTCAACCAATGGTAAAGCACATTTTGCAATTTAAATATCTATTACAATTCGATATATTTGTATAGATATGTTTATATCGGTTTGAAGACAAAACGTCAATCTTTCATTTTGTGTAAAGTAAACCACATTTTACTGTTACGATTTTATTCGTACAGATATTTGTTGAATTCAATACGCAGAGTTCCCACGGTCTCGCAATGCGTTGTCCGACTGTATAGGCCGGCAAGATATGTTTAGGATGCGTCCGTGAGAGGTTTAATTTGATCATTTTGATATAATTTTGTCATTCAAGTAAAACTAAATCAAATACTTTTATGAAATAATCTTTTATAAGTATACAGTTCAATTCTTTGATTTATTCTCTAAACTTTGTTATAATAATATTTCATTTTTGGGCAAAGCATATATTCCTAAATTAATATTTTAACTAGGCCTAGTTTTGTTAACAGTCTTGTAGTAGGAACATAAAAACTGGTGTTTTCAAAATAAGAAATTGATATATATTTTTATACAGTTCTATTTAGAACTAAATTACAAAACTTTTGTACATTATGAAAAAAATTACAAATGATGTTTACTGCTTTTTATGTAGGCCTAAAGTTGAACTTTTTCCTTTCAATAATGAACATTTTTTGTTTCTTGAGCTAATAACTTTTACAATTTTACATCGATCAATTTTTTAATTGCATATATGATTTCTTTGGACCTTTTTCTGTACAAAAGCCATGGAACACTTTTGGATTGGGATAGAATTTCTATCTTTGGCGATTTTTTGAAAAATGCTTGCAAAACAGCAAAATCTTGAAACACTGCAACTTGTAGGGTTAACAATTATAAATACCCTACCCTTTCCTTTCAACTGCTGGTTGACGTCGGAGAAGGGAAAGTGTTTCACTTTTTGTCTGATCCAGGCCATGCCTAAATAAGTTTCACTTAAAAAAAAAACTAAAGATCAACCATTTAAAAGAGTTAAATGTGGAAAGTAGCATACATTTTATGCCAGATAAATTGCACTGTAGTTAAAACATATTTTTTTAACTTTAGCTATAATTTTTTGCTTTTTGCCTAGGATGCTGGATTAAAGACTGAAGATGGTGTTAAAGAACCATTCACTGAATTGAACCGTATTTTAGATTGTTTAAAACAACGAGACCTAGGGCCGGCTTTGGAATGGGCAGTAGCGCATAGAGAAGCGTTGGAGGCTCAGGTAAGAAATACATTGTAGATTTTGTGCGATCAATAAATATCCGCTTATGTCGATCTTAAGTAGAGGTTGGGTTGGGGCAAGATTTGTATGGAGATTCGTAAGAAGGAACACATATAACAATATAACATTAAAGCAGTTTGAAATTAAAAAAAAAATATTACCAACCATTAAGGAAGAAAAACTTGTCTAGTTGAAAAGAAAAGTCTTTTTTTTAGGATAAACATATAACAATGATTTTGATTTTTGAATCAGTTCACGATTTTTATTAGGTAGACTAAAAATAAGTGGGCGGGTAGGTGGCCTGGCAACTCTATAAACTCTAGATCTATTCTGCTCGCCATAGGTCTTGCCCATATTTTAGATCACTACTTTCATGGGCTGAAATGTTTTACATAGGAACGTAACTTTGATGTTTTACAAAGGAACTTAACTTTGATGTTTTACATAGGAACTTAACTTTGTTTTACACATTTATGAATACTTAATGAATATCGATCTGAAGCTATCGAAAGTGAAGATATGAACCGCTAGAATCACTCGGATTTAGGTTTGCGCGAATAATTAATATTTAGCTTTTAATGCTTCATAATATTGATAAATGAGTAGTAAAATTTACAGTTTTTACATCTTTTGCACGGTGTTGTATCATCATATGAATGCTGTCAAACTATGTTCCACATTTTATAACATTATCATTCAAGAGAGTGAAGTTACGAATGGGTTTGTGTAGTGCTCGTACTGCTTGCGTCCAGCGGACTTCTCCGCATTAATTGGAAAATTACGTCAAATATAGTTTATCTGAATTTATTACTCACAATGTGTGAAACCGGAGGGAAAAGGATTTTGTAACGTTAAGCGTTACAAATAAAAATTTATATTTAACATAGCCTATATTAGTAATCCATTTTATAATGTTTGTACGACGAGCCCCAAGTTGGCTGCGCCATATTTGTAACGTTAAGCATTATAAATAAAATTTATTTTAACATTTACCTTATGAGTTTACTTGATAATATCTTGGGGTTGTGGATTCGTCGACTTAAGCAAGCATGTGAGAGGGTAGGTTCAAGGTTAATGACGCAATCAATTTGAAATTAACCTTCAACATTTATTCACGTTAATTTTAAATTAAACACATATTAAACAAAAACATATATTCATAAATGAAATGATAGATATTATAAAATATTGCAAGCTAGCATATTAAGTTGAATAAAATTGAAGTGTGCACTTTGCATACCATGGTTTTTTTATTTAATCTGAAATTTCACTGTCACTATTACAAACCCAATTGCTTTAGACCTTTTGATGTTGGATGTAGGATGACTAAAGTTAATTAAAGATGGTGAAGTGCTGTTTCCATTGTCTGCCCACGTTGGGGAAATCGTCCAAGTTCATTTATTAGTACAGTGAATAGAGGCACAAATGGCCGTTAACTTACAAACTGTCCGGTAGTTCTAAATTTTTTATATGTTGTCTAGGATAGTTATTAAGTGTTTAAAATGCAAAATGCACAATTCTCCCCCCTCCGCGCCTGCCGCCATTTTGAAAAAACCGAAAAACATTGGCACTTTCTTTAGATTTTCGCTTATATCTTTGTTTCGGTGCATTTGAGCTACAAATAAGTTCTATTCAATGTTTTAGAGAATTAAATTTCCTATAATGTACGTGTTAATTCGTGTTTGTAGAACAGATAGTAACGGGGATATGGTATTTTAAAGAAAATATAAAAATCGTATTTTTTGTAAATTTTTCAAACTTCTAACTTTAGAACGATGTAATTCATTTATAACATATTCTATTAAAACAAGTATCAGAATTAAAATTGTAGGGAATTTAATTACCTACAAAATGCATGTACATTATTTTAACCAACCCTACGGAGTGGGGGGTAAAAATTTAAATTAAAACAACGGCATATTTTTGTTGTTGTTACTTTTGTGACTTCACATTGTATCTAAGCAAAATTACTTATTTATTTCCAGTGGTGGCTTGAATTTGGAGTTTATACTAATCCCATTTGAGTTTCTTACATGTTACAGCACAATGATCATCAGGCAGGTACTATTGCACTTGAATACCTATTGGTAAGAGGGGATGTTCAATTTCAAATAACCCACAAACACAGCAGATACATTTTTTTAAAGATTCATTTATTTAAACACAGCGAGAACAAAAGGCAGTAATTATTATACAAAAATCGTTAGTAATTTAACTAAGAATTGAAAAGAATACAAATTTATATGCGCTTCGCTCGTTTTGTAGGGGGTGAGTTCAATTTCGTAACATAGTGAAGTTACTTTATCAGCGTCGTCTTCGTCGTCGACGATGACTTCATTCCTGTTGTCACATTCTTGGCCAGCACAGAATTTGCAAAGGGCGGAACAATTAAGGCCCGCCTTTCTACAGCCACACATCTTCATACAGCCAGTTTTACATCTGCATGAAATATTCTTAAGCAGGCTTTGGGGAGCCGCGTCTCTACTCATCCTGATGGGCTCCAGTCTTCCAGTTTTTCTACTCCAGCCCCACTCGATAGGGTCTTTGACAATCCCCATCCACTCCATGACCTGGTGGTATGTTCTCAGGAAGTGAAAGTGTGATGCGTCAGTGGTCGGAGGTAGTTTTGCCAGATTGAGCTTGGTGGTACTTGTCTTCAATTTGCTATAGCGAAGGGAGCTTAATGACTGTTCTCTATTTCCACCATATAGGGATACCAAGATTTTCTCCCCTGCTGCTGAAATTTCTTGGCAACTTGCAGCAGGGTACCCGAACCTCTCCGCCTGCTCCAGCAATGATGGGTCTTTCCTAAAAAGTTGGCAGAGTTTATTCTTTCCAAACCCAAAAATGTTTGAAGTGGTGTCACAGCCCGATATTGCGTGAAGGAGCAAGATACAGCCTTTGGAGTTGTACTTGTAGGAGGAGGAGGAGTAGATTGCGTCTGGATGTTTCCCTTTTGCTGGTTTTTTGAGGTAAACATTGTTCACCGCAGGTGTTGTGCCAGTCAGCAAAACGAGAAGGTCAATGACTTCCCCGACAATGATGACCGCGTCGTACGTGGGGGAAAGGCATTTAGCTGTGGCAACTATCAACCTGTCAGCATCTTCGGAAGCTTGGTCTGTGGCTATGTTTGACGCTTGCATTGCACTGGAGAGCAGCTTCACGAATCGGTCCTTGTTCCCCTGATTGGCCAGGAACTTATCTTGAGGTGTGGTGTTGACAGTTGTTTTTTCAAACACCACGTCTGCCGATGAATGAGCCTTGTACCGTCTTGCTCGTTCAGCAGTCTTGGTCCCTTGCTGAGAAGGATCTGTAGGGTAGCCATCAAAAATCACCATCACATCAGTGCCATAGTGACGCTGAACGTACTTGACGTAATCTTGGCAAATCCCTCCAAAGGTGGAGCTTCTGTTCCATACAACCTTGTGCAGAAGGTACCCACCATCAATGACGACCATGGAACGTTTAGGGAGTTGGAAGTCTTGTGGAAGTGGTGAGAAAGCTTCGTATAGTAAAGATTTTGTCCCTTTACGCATACCGTCCTCATTAAACAAAGACATGGGGAATGGTGCCAGTTCGTACGACAGGTAGTCCTGCAGATCTTCTTCCGATTGTTTCGCTATACACATTCGGTTGAACAGTGTGAGTGGGTCAATACATAGCTTTTTGTCTCCAACCTTCATTGAATTTATATCAGACATCAGTGTAATCACTTTGTCTTTTTTCTTGAAAGACACCTCTCCGAAGGTATTGCCAACAATTTTTGCAACTCCTGCACCTCCTACTACTTGAGCTTGGTGGCAGTTAACCTGGTCACTTCCCACTACGCCAGGGTTAATGTTGACGATTAGATCAGTTTCGGGGAAGGGTGGGTGATTGGAAAACCAATCAAGTAGAATTCCCACATCATAAGTGTCACGACTCATTCTAGTAGGCCTCATTTGCACGTGCTGCTCAGAGGACGGACGTTGATATCACGTTGCTGTATTTCTCCAGTTCTTGAGCAATATTTTGGAGGTAGGTCATCCCAAGAGTCCATTTCAACAGCGTACTTTCAGTCATGCCACGTCCGATTAATCCCCCCTATTTTCATATCCTTCATTAGCATTTGCTCGATAGTCATATCGGTCCAAATACCGGACCAGAACTTGTCTGATCTTCGAACAGTGAAATGGCCCTCTATGGCAAACTTCTGAAACTCAGCGGGGTCCAATTCGTCTCTCAGGCACAACATTTCTTGCAGATATAAATGCGCAGTTTTGGCATAAAACCAGTGGCCAGCAGCATGAAAAAAGGGGAGCATTTTCTTAACACTGTTCAGATGAAGTGCAAAATCACCCATTCGTTCTGCTTGAATATACTGCTTTACAAGGGTTATCATCTTAAAGTACTGCACCCAGAATTTGGCAGTTGGTCAGAATTTTTGGTTAGAATATGGAGTCACAATGGCAAAAAAATCAAATTAACAATATGCCGTTGTTTTAAATTTTATGTTTTCCCCCCATTACGTGGGGTTGGTTAAAAGAAAATATATGCATTTTGTAGGTAATTAAATTCTCTACAAATTTTATTCTGATACTTGTTTTCATAGAATAGGCCATAACTGAATTACAGCGTTCTAAAGTTAGAAGTTTGAAAAATTTCCGGAAAATGCGATATTTTTTATATTTTTTTAAATATCATATCTCCGTTATTATTTGTCCTACAAACAAGATTCAACACGTAAATTATAGTAAATTTAATTCTCTACAACATTGAATAGAACTCGTTTGTAGCCCAAATGCATCGAAACAAAGATATAAGTGAAAATCTAAAGAAAGAGCTGGTTTTTTTTCGGTTTTTTCAAAATGGCGGCGGGCGCGGAGGGGGGGAATTGTGCATTTTGCATTTTAAACACTTCAGAACCATCCTATACAACATATAAAAAATTTAGAACTACCGGACCGTTTGTAAGTTATTCCTCTATTCACTGGGTTATATCTGGATATTAATCCATTGACGAATCCTTCGGTAACTTAGTTATATGCCCTCGGTAGATCGTTCTACAGTTGATTCAAACTTAAAAAATTCGCACTTGTGAATTATTTTGTAAAAACTTTATGAGAACGTATATATCATGACTTGACTACTTCTTGAAGACTAGAATCAGAGTGAGTTTGACCAGGGCGGATATCTCTTGCCGGGTTACAAAAGCAGAACAAGATGTATTGATTTTATTCGCCGTATAACTCAAATTATAGATAAATCACTTCAATGTCTCTTATGATCAATCGATTCTATGTTTTTGCACAGATGATCCACTATTTTTAACACTACTCAACCCAATCTGAATACGGATCAATTAAAATTATCTGGTTACATTTCAGGTTGTCTATTTTAAACTGTTCTGTCACAAATGAAGTTTATGCACACACTTTGGGTTTGTTTGGACTCTAAACCGTACCTTTCTAATTTATGTCTCTTACGTCAAATATTTATTAATATTAAACTCTCTTTAAAAATGTAAATTAAATTGAAATGAAATGCTCTCTTTAACTAAAATTGACTTATGGTCTTATTCTGATTTGATAATTGTACTTTGTGGAATTGAGGACGTTACAATTTGTATGCAATTACTCATATTTATGTGTTTGTTTTCAGAATTCAATATTGGAGTTTAAACTGCACCAACTTCAGTTTATAGGATTGATACAGCAAGGAGTGCTATCCCAGGCTGACGCTATACAGTATGCTAGAGCTCATTTTAGTCAATTTGTACACCGTCATGAGAAAGGTATACTTGAATTGAATGGTTTGACATCATATCTGTATGACCAGTTTAGTGTATATGAATTTCTGAGACTAACAGTCTCACTATAACACAAATGTTCTCTAAATGAATTGAAGTTTTACTTTAGGCTTAATCTTTTAACCCTTAGAATTACAGATCATTTTACCTTCAAATGCGAAGCAATTTTTATCTAACACACAGAGTTTTAAAATTGCATTAAACAATATTTTTTTGTAATTAATATACATTGTGAGTCAAAAGTATGGATACACCCTGTTAAATTTTAAATGGATAAAGATAGAAAAATGAAACTCAAGTCATCTTTCTAGGAAATAAAAGTGAACGTTTTAGTCACTATTGCAACTTTGCCCATTCCCCCAAAATGGGATTTTTGGGGAGCAGCTCAAAATTTTTAAATGTAAAGACCCATTAAGTGACACACTATTTTAAAGTTCTTGATTAAAGAAGAAGAACGGTGGAAACTAGAGCTTTCTATCTCAACAAAGCAAGTATGTCACGATGCCACACAACGATATTTGGTTGAATCGCTCAAAATCAATTTAAAAAATCAAATACTCCGAAATATCGTGTGGTATATCATTTGAAAGCTTATTTAATTCTAAATCCAAAAAGAATAATAATTAGTATTAAAAACAAAAATAGTGCAGCAAAATGGGGCAAAATCGGAAACACTATTGCTTTGTTTTTTGGTTGCTACTTTTAATCGGTTAAAGATATGGATGTGAAAATTTCACCGTTGGTTTTTTCTTGAAATTCAACATCGAAATGATGTATCACATGACCACCGTCCCATTTAAAAAAGCGAAGTTACGTTCAAATTTGCAGATCCAAGATGGCGGATAAATTTTTTGAAATATTAATCAAATATTATTTTTACATAGAGTAGGTTCATCAATCACATCTACCTTCAAATTTTCTTTATATACGACATATTAAACCACCCACCACTTTCTAGATCTTTTCTCCACCCTGTATACATTGTTGGATTTAAAAAACAAAAAACTTACATCAAAACACTAAACTGTAGCTTCATATGCCTAAAAAACCACTGAAAAGTTACAAGTTTTATCAGGTGTGACAACATATAACACATAGGAAAAACATGAGGAAGTATTTTAATCTATGTATGCACCAATTCTTCCTGTTTGCAAAGATATATATATATAATACATTACAACGGATGAACCTTATGCAATGTGTGAAAAATTGAGTTTTGTAGAAAAACTGCAAAAATCAAGATTTCATAGCAGAAGTTGAGGTACACCCTATACTTAACTAGATTAGAATACGACAAGTCCCGGCCAACTGTACTGAGTCAACAGAGATGGACTTTTGTCCTGGAACTTGTTTCAAGTTGTTTAAAAGACTTAGAAAAATTAGTTATTTTATACAGGAATAAGGTGTTAAATAAAATTATAAAATTGATGAATTTTATGGGTAAATGTGAAACACGGGAGGTGGAGACATTGGTCATGGAAGTCACAATTTTGTAAAATAAAAAATGGTACAGTTATAAAGGGTTAAAGTTATAGAAAATTCTCAAATTTCATCAAAAATAAATGAAAAAGATATTTTTGAAAAGAGTAAGAAAAGTTGAATAAAAAATGTTAAATAACAAATTAAGAAATTTTTCGTATTTTAAAAGTTAGAGATAATGGTTAAAGTTTGAAGGTGAAAAAGCACCTGAAAAAATGAAAAAGTGAGAATGAAAAAGTAAACAAGTTTTAAAGGAGTAAAAGTTTTATAAGATAAAAATTTTGTAAATTGTTAATTAATTAAAATAATAGGTGAAAAGGTTCACACCTATATTTTGCTAAAAATAGAATTAAAAAGGTGGTAAAATTAATAACATAGTGTTAAGAAAGTAATAGGGATATAAAATTGTAAATCTCAATCTAAAGTATCAATTTTAAAGTAAAAATTTCAAATCGAAAAGTAAATGTTAAATTTGGCAATTTTACAAGTCCCAAAAACAGAAGAAAAATCATCGGACAGAATTGAAATTTTGGCTAGTAAACTATAAAACGATAACCAACAGAGAAGAAAAAAGAAAAAATATTTTCCTTCAAAACCAGAAAAGTTTTCGCGAGGAAAAACCGCAGAAAACGCGATGCAGCGCCATAAGCGAACCAAACGTTGTACGACCATCACTCAAGTTTGAGAAGAAAGAAAAATGTACCAGGAATACGATTACAAAAACCGCAATTTCATAAAAGCAGTTCCAGGAAAACTACAAGGAAAATACGTAAGACAATAGGATAAAATGTCTATAGTGGGAGAGGCTAATAGCTGGATGCAATGTCGAACTAAGAAGTTAGCGGGGGTAATACCAACCCAAAAACTGTAGAAAGAAATACAAGTCGCATGGCGAGATGTCGAAAAAGGGATAGAAAAAGCAGGGAGATAGTTGGTACTCAGAAGGCGGCAAAACAGTCGATATAAGGAAAGTACAGCGGGAGACGCGGATTACGATGGATGAGCTCACTACTTGAAGACGTGTAACATTATTAGAATTATTCGCCTACTACTCGGAGATGTGAGTCATTATTAAGAATTAGGAGCTCACTACTTGAAGACGCTGGATTGTTAGCTATTCTTGAAGACGCTGGGAGAACTTGTTACTAGAAAGATATGTGTTAGAAGAATCTGCGATGTTAAAGTAACGTACTTGTATGTAGAAGCAGTGTTTTATAAAGACAGCCGTACTAAATGTGTAAATCAAACAGTGAACGTTTCAATTAATTATAATATTATGCAATATAATATTTCAATGAACAGTTTTCATAAAAATCTAGCAAACTTAAATACAATTTAAATAAATGAACAGAGACAGTGTAATATCAGTTATCATTACAGACAGTGAAAAACAATTGAACAGTTTAAGTGAATTACGCTATAATTAATTATATAGCAGGTGCGTCTAAACCATTGTAAATGACGTAGTCCACGACAATCACAGGACTGATGTAATGGCGATAACTGGAACACCAAATGGACTTTGAAGGACTACTGGAATAAGAAGCGAAAACCAAATCAGGGAAGGCGCTAGAAGACTTCAGGGAAATTCAAACCAGGCAGAAACTGAGACCACGGGAGACGTTCAACCACACCAATGATAACCGGACTTCAGGGAAGCTGTATTTCCATCAACGTTCCTGGGAAAGGAGTTCAGAGTCCAGGGTCGCAGTAATAAAAGGTCTGTCAAAAAAGTTACGTTGTCCCCTATTAAAATATTGCCTGAGTTAAATTTAAATAATTATTGATACTGGGTTGAGATAGTAAAATTAGGTTTTTCAAAATATAAAATTATAAGTCTTGTAAATTAAATATTTAAAATCATTTTCATAATTAAATAATTAAATAATAAATATTAAAAGAAGGAATAATTAAGTATAAATAAATAATAAATGGTTCTACCTAAAAGAGGTAAAATTGATGTAAATAGTAAATTTAGTTTAAAATTTATGTTTTTGTAGTGGAAAGAACCACAGAGAATTTTGAGTTTTTTATTGAATAAATTTTCGTTTCATTTAAATTAATATAAATAATTTACCTTGTTCAAGAAATTCCTATTATCTAAGTATCCTATATGATAAGTTGTTTTCAGTGTATGATCAATATCGAAGGGCTAAACCGCAAAGTTGGCATTCCCAACGAAATTTCACAAAGCACAAATAATTTAATTATTCTAAGTAAAGTTCCACTGTTCTCACTCCTCAGAGATTGTCGAATAAATTTAAAATTAATTACTGAGCTGAGCATATTTAAAGTTAATAGTAACTTCAATAACTGGAAGGAATTTAATAAAATATTTTTATTTAAGGTGGCTATAGGCATAGTTATCTTAACCAGAGTTATATCACCTAGGCTATTAAAATTAATTTGCCTTATACTTCCAGTAGGTGATATAATCTCTTTATTCTGTGACAAAGTAGGGAAATCCTACAGATAGACAAAACGCTAGCACACGTCTGCCGTTGCAGAGTTGGCTCCCGAACGCGGGGCAAACTCGGCGTTGCAGAGTTGGCGTCGCTAAAGGTCTGTCGTCGCAACATATAACTATGTAAAAATCAATGCCTTTATAATCGAATTACAAAGAGTTTGCTTAATGCTTCTTGATCGGGATGCTTAGCAGTTTTAGGTTTAACTCTTAAACTGGCAATGCTATAGCTAAAATTGGCCAGCCCGTTTTTAGCGTTTTGCAAGCATATTTTTAAAAATTCGCCAAAAATAGTAAATAAACCCCAATCCAAAAGTGTTCAACAGCTTTTTTGTAGAAGAACCTTCAAAGAATTCAAATATGCCACTAAAAATTAGTTTATTTTGAAATTGTAAAAGTTATTAGCTCAAGAAACAAAAAATGTTCAGTAACGAAAGGAAAAAGTTCAACTTTAGGCCTACATAACAATTAGTAAACATTTTTTGTATTTTTTTCGTAAGCGTAAAAAAGTTTCGTAATTTAGTTCTAAATATAACTGTATAAAAACATTTATCAATTTCAAATTTTTTATTTTGAAAAAAACAGTTTTTATGTTTCAAGTACACTACTGGTAACAAACCTAGGCCTAGATTGTAACGTTATTTACTAATATATGCTTTGACCAAAAATGAAATATTATTATAACAAAGTGTAGAGGATAAATCAAAGAAAAGAACGGTATAATTGTCTTTCCTTAGTTCACAAAAGTGTTTGAGTTATTTTTATTTGAATAACAAAATGACATCAATCTAATGTCATTTTGCCGTCGCTAAAGGTCGGGCGATAAGCGTGCATTGTATAACGTGGGAACAAGACAGAGCGGACGGTCACACCAGAACGCTCTAAATATAAACTTTGCACAGCTGTCTAGACAAATAAAAAACTGGTTATTTCTAGTTTTCTCCCCACCGTTGGAAAGATCAAACTGTTATCTACAAAATGGTGTAAATGAATCTGTCAATACATAAGGCGTTGCCTTCGCAAAATCGATTGACAAATGGCCTGTTTATTGGTTGAGAGACTGTCCAATCGCAAGGGTTTACAGTACCTCTTCAATCAAATATTAATTTTGCATTGACATATGATTTCAAGACACCAACAGAAAGATAAAATCATGACTAATCCAATGGGATCGTTATAATTGCCAAATAAATATTAGTGTAGGCGGTCTTTAACGTCTACGGAGTGGGAAATAACAGTACAATTGTATGTAGATTCGCGCACGCAAAGAGCTGTAGGCCGATGTGCATATTTTAAAACGATGATTACGTATATAAATATACGTTTTACGAAAAAGTTGTAAATACAAAAATTAAAGTTGAATTCATTTCCTTTCCAATGGTGCCAGTTTTATTACGATTGGATAATTTTAAGTGGGTTAAATTAGCGTTTATGCAAATACAGTAAAACCCCGGTTAACCGAACTTCGGTCAACCGAAACCCGGGTTAACCGAAACGGTTGCGAAATTAATAAAAAAAGCTAAATTAACACTAAAACGCCCATGTAAAACCGAAACCATGCGCTGAGGGTGGCCATTTCGAGATCTCCTCAACAGCGCCGCCGGCCACGTGTTTTCCCAGGCATTGACCTTCCTAGAACTACCCTCCACCCCTCCTGACCCCGCTCTTTCACTTTTCACACACTTGCCGTTTCAGTTGAGCTACTGTATTCAAGGTGTGAAGGTTGTGACACTAGCGGAAGTATAAATTCTTCTCAGTTCTTTAGCTTTTAGTAATTTAATCTTACATTGTTTTATTTTAACTCGCTTAGGTTGTTTTTTAATGTTGAGTGTGAAACTTTAGTTTGTTAAACTTTAGAGATTCTTATAAAGTGACTTTAGGGCAGTTTTCAAAACAATGGCCGGTAAAAGAAAACATGTCGTTATCAACATAGCCGATAAACTGGAAGCCGTTAGACGTGTTGAAAACGGTGCTTTATTACGATGTGTGGCAGCGGAATACAATATCGGTGTTTCAACTGTAAGTGACTGGATTAAGAATAAAGAGAAACTTACTGAACATTCAACTAAAATCCCCAACCGTATATTTAATAAAGCTCTTTACATTAAAATAATGTGTGTACATTATTTAATTTATCCAAAAACCATCCCAAACTCCATAACCATGGCTTAACCGAAAAAATTGATTATCCGAAACAGGTCTGCCCCTATTAGTTCGGTTAAACGGGGTTTTACTGTATATGCAAATTTTTGCAAATGTGTCAAGTTGTTGCGTTCTGCGCCTGAGAGAAGGCCATGCATGGCCTTCTGCCAGTTCCAGGGTTAATAACCATTTCAACCCCATATGGCAAAAAAAAAACTCCTATGGCTTTGTTACAGAATAGTTTATAATAACTATGAATATAAGTTTTATATTCAATTTGTATGTTTTAAGTTAAAAGAAATTGCGGAAGAATGTGACACAAAATATCGTACATAAGTATAATTCCCAAAAATCTTTTGCAAATTGTATTTGGTGGTGAATTGACAATCAATTTTTGACACTTGGATTTTAATTTTTTTAAATAATGTAGGAAATTATTCTGCACATTTTATTTTTTTACACTACCTTATAGCTCATTTGGTTTCCCCCAAAACCGATCAAAACGTGTAAAATGCCATAAAAGTACCTAGTTAAAATCCACGAGGGGGATTTTATCGTGGCAGCATCTTCTGATCTGAGCCCAAATGCCGGGATGAAGTGAGTGAAGCAAAAGAGTCCATAATCCTAGGCTGTTGTTGAAAAACCTACACTAGTTTTGTTATAGAATAGTTCATATTTAATTTGTGTGTTTTAAGTTAAAAGAAAGCGCAAAAGAATATGCCATAAAATATTGTACATAAATATAATTCCCAAATATCTTTTGCAAATTGTTTTTGGTGGTGAATTGACAATAAGTCAACAGAATTAACTCATCCGAAAAGGTTTGTTATCAATGCGGGGCAGTTAAACGCAAATACGAAAACCCGGTTATATCTGTGGAGAAATGTATTGTGTGGGGTATCTACAGAAACAGCTGATTCTCTGTTCTTTCGATGAATAATGCTACAGCTGAGACAAGGAAATAAACAACTGAAGTTAAAACAGCTCGTGTGCCATGTTTACTTTAGTTACATGCATGATTTAGTCTTTTCTACATGACTCAAACATTGGATTTAAAAAACATTTTCTCATTCATGGAACTTTGGACATTGAAGTAGGCCGGTATTCTTAAATTTATTTATATACAAACAACAGATTTGTTGATAGGCATTTATTTTTATCAAGTATAACTGAGAAAATTTAATAATACTGGGGTAAAGTGGTTTTAATGTAGTAGTGTAGAGAATGACATTATGAGTGGAAAGCAAGTTGTTTTATTATCTTTAAATCAAAAATGGGAAGCAATTAAACAATTAGATGGAGGTGATTCAATAAGTGATTTAGGTATTGGGAAAATGACTTTCGGGGATTGGAGACGAAATAGATTGAAAATTGAAAAGTGGGTATCTCAATGGTATTCAAATAAAGAAGATGCTAGACAATCTATGAAAAATGAAGTGAACATAAAAAAATTTCAGAGGCATTATTTTTGTGGTTTTTACTACAGTAGCTTACAATATCGAATTTCTTTCATTTGAATACATTATAAAACCGTCTTTGTTTATTTAAAACTATATTATTTATTTAAAGCCAAATGAAATAGATTTTGAAGTAAGTACGCCTCCAAATCAGCCTATAACGATGTAAATGACACGGAAACTCAATGGTTTTCTCAAGGCCTACCGTATTGTCCTAGTTTTTGGTTATACGAGGTCTGACTGGTCCCAGTTACCTCTGCTAATCGAGGTTCTAGTGTATTAAAAACGTTCTCTTACTTGTTTCAGAGATTCAGAACTTAATGGGTATGTTTCTATATTTACCACACGGAATAGCCACATCACCTTATGCGCATCTACTTGAACCAAAACTGTGGTCCGAAATCTACGACATTTTCACGAGAGATGCGTGCTTCCAGCTAGGTCTCAGTGTGGAAAGTCCACTTAGTATAAGGTCAGACGTTTTATTCCATTACAATTCTGTGTAAATATTATAATACTAGATGCCGATTCCAGCTATTAACACTTTGAACCCTGGACCCTTAACACATTGTCGTGTGTAGCTACCTGGGGCTTTTGGTAGTATTTTAAAAAAATCTCTGTTACCTTATTTAAAAGAATAACATATTATATATCATTTCAAAAGAATTAGCTTTAAGAAAATGTAAATATTTCAAAAGTCTATTAAAAATACAAAATGGTAACAAATTATGAAAAATTGAAAAAAATAAAATAGCTACATAGTCCTTTAGTTTAAATAATTGGCCTT
>JAGFPH010005082.1:42321-53953 GCA_018207615.1 Philaenus spumarius
CACTTTACAAACACTAAAAAAACACTTATGAACTATAAACTTTGCATCAATAAAAAACCACTAATTAATTTTAAAAAAACTTTCAACACAATTAGAACTAATGGAAATACACATCGTCATCGAGTTATATCGCTAAGCAGACAAACGTTGATTGCAGAATGCACACAGCTGATCAGACACCATCTGATATTTATATAATATTTTTGTTGACCAGTGTTAGAAAAATTCCGAAGGTCAAAGACATACGAGCTAAACGACTAATAAACATGATGAGAATGCCTAAACCCAAATATATGCCGACTAAGCTGAATAATTATAGAATTAAATAGAGTGACCCGAGGTATACTCGGGCTTCGGTAGATGGCGCCGCGAACTTGGCCCGACCTATACTCGGGCTCAGGGTTCAAAGTGTTAAGCTTTTCAAGATTTAAATAGTACTATTTTGTACTATGTTTACAAGTTTTATTTTTATATCTAATCTAGAACATCAAACTTTAGCCACTGATAATTGCACTGGTTGGATTATTTTTTACGAGTCTTTACAGCTTTGTAGTTGAAGGGTTGGCATACATTGGATTGTTTATGAAGTTGGAATTAAAATGTTGAGTTGTAAGCGATTTCGCCCATTGCTTGTTACACATTGCGTACCCAAAAATCATTCTAAAACTTCAAGATGTGCAATAAATTCATTTTTCGTAGTATACAGGTCTCTAAAGTACAATATATTTTATTTTTCCATCAGCGACATCTTTTGACACGTTTCGGGATATCCATGCCATTATCAGAAAATTCCTCGTTGATTGCACGTTGTCGAAACATTAAGTTAAATGACATAAACACATAAAATACACAACAGATTTAAAAAAACACATTTAGATAGTAGTACAGCCTCTATGGCTACCGGATGTCAACGGCGTACATACTCAAAACTAGTATTTGCCGCGGTATTCGAAGATTCTTATCGCTATGTTGTGTAGGGTGTTCAACTCAAAATTCAATTGGTCAATTAATAAAATTGGCGTTCATTGTTATTTATTTTCAATGCCTTATAACACTATGGATGTAATATATGTGAGTTTCAGGGATTTTAAACATTTAAATAAGGGTATAACGTAAAAGGGGTCATAAGGTAAATTTTGGACATTTAGCCTAATTTCAAAGATTTAGTTATTTCATAAAAATAATAAACATAGAACTTCAAAGGGAAATGCAGACATATTAATTAATAATTCAAAATAAATCTTACGTAATATTTAATCTCATATTTAAATTCAATTTTGTTTAAATTATTAAATTGTGTTTCATGATGTGTCAAAATACGAAAAACATTTAAACGGTATTGGAGAGTTTGAAGGTATGGTCCACTAGATTTCTAGCCAGTGATGAATGAATATTACAGACTATTTCAGACATCGAAAAGAACTTGATATGTTAAGTTGGTAGCATGGAAAGTCAGGCGATGTGACGTCATACGGAAAGGGACGCCGAGAACAAAGAAGAGGTTTCTTTCTCACTTGCATCGATGAGTTAGTACTGACTAGACCTGTCTACAGTTAGTCCGGCGAAATGTTTTTATCAAGTGCTTATTTGCGGTAGTTAGAGTAAAAACACCGTTAAAATATGTTTGAACAAGAGTAGAGACAGTGCTTTTTATCATACGATAAACAAAATATGAAGTTTGTTCGTAATTTGCCTCAAAATAACGACTTTGGAAGTCTGAGTGAAAGCATGGCGTCCTTTGTTCATCTCTACATAAAGATTGAACAATGAGTGTTTTTGGTGAACTAAAATCAAAGTGGCTAGAGTGCGACGAATAAACAATTATGGGGTTTTTTCTAATTTAGATTCAATTTAAACTGTGTTGTAAGTTTCTTTTCATAAATTCATATTTTTTCTTAAGTGCACTATAAAACCAAATACGTAAGTAATAAAAATAGTTTTAAGTCTGCATTGAATATTTTACTAATATAATTGTTGTAGCTTTAAGATAAAATGTTTAATAATTAATGTGTATGTTTGAGTGTGCGATTGTGGTAAATAGGATGACTTGCCAAATTGGGTTTGATTATTTTTTATATGTGTTTCTTTCAAGCTAAAATGGTAAATTAAAACTTTAATGCCAACTACTATGCTTTCTTAATTTGAGTTTTCTCCTTTCCAGAAGTACTTTATGGTAAATCGAACCTTGTTATAATTATAAGTTTAGTTTCAGTTTTCTTTATAAGTAATTCAAAATGGCGACGGTCATTGGTAAGCACAATGCGGTTTGGCGGGAAGGGTTTCCTTGTGCACAGATATGGATGCCTTAGTTTTCAGACGAGTCCATTTGCAACCAGAGAGCTGTACGCACAGATGTAATAAGTTTATGTGTAACAGATATTTAGTGATCAACTGTAGTAGACACAGATCTGATCACAACATAACCTAATTTCAATTTTGGGGTTATGTTTGTTTGTTTTTATTGTGAATAAGGGAATAAAGTGTTATAATATTTTTGAAGTGATAATTTAATTAAATAAATAAAGTAAATGGATTGAAGATAGGATATAATAATTAATTGTTACGTAGTAAAGGTTATATTTTTTTATCAAAATTAACTTAGAAATATTTTTGTCAAAATTCATTATTTATTTTTTATTTTTTTTATTTTCTAGTAATAAATTTGTTTGTAAACGGCTTGCATAGGAGCAGCACGTTACATGGAAGAGTTTGAAATTTATAAGGCAATTAAAGTAAAAAATAATGAACACCACTTTTTTTGTTTTTTTTGTTTGTTTTTATACATTGAAATGAGTAAAAAAAATCTCAGCAAAATCTGGCTGCGGCTTCGCAAGAAAAGTGCATTGTTAATGCATTTCGTATGCATCTCTGCAGTATTTTTTTAAAAGTCTCCACCTCTATAATTGGTCATAGAAAAATTAAAAAAAAGAAGAAAAACACTTGTAAATGAATAGACTATCGAATTGTTGTAGTATAGTTGCATGAAAAATATATCCTGACAAACTCGCTATGCTTCGGTAGAGCATGTAACACCAGACATTTAATACTGTTCATTCTAACTGGTGTGTTTATGTTGTTATAGTATCAATGCAGGCTGCACAGCATTGCCAGCTCTCCTTAACATTAAACAAGTCATGCAACAGAGACAAGTCACCGGGATATGGAATGGAAAAGACGAGTTACCTGTAAGTTGGTGGTTATGTAAAGTAAGCTGAATATCCATATCAGGTAGATTATAAAAACAGTTTGTATTAAGGCAGTTAACCTTGGTACGATTTGCAGTCCACAAAATGTTTCATTTCACAAGTCCGTAGGCCTCAAAACAGTCAAACCATAGTCAAAGTTATGATACAATCGTCGAATTTGTTGATGGGCAAAATCTGACCAAAGGGAGGTATTTTGAAAACGCTGAAAAATCACTATAACTTCCTTAATCTGGAAAATATTTCATCCGTTTAGAGTTGTATCAATACCGTTTGCTTGATTATAACAGCAATCGTTTGTTGAAGGGGTGGATAAAATAATTTACAACTTAGGCACAGTACAAAAGCCATTTAAAGTTATTGTAAACCTTGAAAATACAGTACACCCTCGTTAAGTCGGACCAGCCGGGACTGCAGCCGATCTGATATAACGAAAATCCGTGTTAGCCGGAGAAAGAGCATAAAACATCAAAAAATGAAAATACACTATATACTTACAATATTTTCATTTATTACGGAGAAAATCTTTTTACAAAAATATTTACTCGTCACAATAAAACTAAAAACACATCTATGGACGATACAGGTATGTCTACTTTTTGGGAAAAAGCTTGTAAGTTTCTGTTGCGACAGCTTCAAGTAACGTTTAAGTACCGCACGGCAAACAAACTTGGTTGCGCAAACTTGGCGGAAATATGATCACCGTGCAATACACTACGATTATGCGCTCATATAAAGCAATAACGCTACCAAAATGCATATTTCTATTTATTGCAAACCGGTCCGGGTTATCCGAAGATCCGATTTAACAAGGTTGTACTTTATTATCAAAAATATTCTTCTGGCAATATTTTTGACTATTGTTTATCCAATTGTCATGGTAATCCTCAGGTTGTTCTGACAATTCAATGTCTAGCCTGTCTTTTTAAAAGATAAACTTCCACGCTCACAAACATTATTTTTATTATATTGTAATTGATTTGTACTCGCGTCAAAGATCTTCAATTCGTTTTTCTTCTTCTAAACTATTGCAATTTCCAAACTTTTATCCATCATTTGATTATATAAAAGATAACAGACATAAAACGTAACACAAAATTCACTACACTTGGAGGTCGTAAAAGTTTTCATAAGCGCATTATCAAAAACACAAACATAGACGTCCACATCAGGCTGGCGGGTCGATACTAAATGAGACTGGTTTAGGTCGACTGATTGTAAACATTAAAAACATCATCGGTACCAAAATATGTCTCCTGCGACTACAGCAACATGTTTTGACCTCAGAAATGTAATGGCAAAAAATGACATCACCGTCACTTACCGAACAACAAATAAACTGGAATCTCTATTAAAACCTGAAACCAATACCACAGTTGAGACTTACAAAGGAACAAGTATTTATAAGTTGATATGTAATGAATGTCCTAGCTTCTATGTAGGTCAAACTGGACGCCTCTTTCATAAGAGGTTTAAAGAACATTTAGCATGTGGTAATCTGAACAATAAAAGCAACATATGCCGAACACCTCATAGACAATCTTAAACACACTAAAAGAATTTGAAATTTATAAAGCCTCCAAAACCGACCAACTATCCTTCCATTCTAATATATTGTACGACACCATAATAACGAGACAAACGAAGGAACAATGTCCAACGGCTTTGAACTAGTCTCATTTATTACCGGTGTTTTTGATGGTTGGCTTATAAAATGTTACGCCCTCAAAGTTCCTGAAAGTTTAGAGTTAATAGGTTCGTGTAACAGATTTAAAATTACGAAGGAGTTGCGAAACTTTTGCATCACCATGTATATTGTACATGTGATATACGTAATGTACATTATAACGTTTGCTCATTATCTTTTGTGGTATTTCGTTTTTACTGAAAAATTGTATACTTATAAATTGTGATTGACCGCTCTACTATTGTGATAGATACTAATAATTTCAATTCTGTGTTTTAGATCGAGATTGATCTAGGCCCTGAACACAGATACCACAGTGTGTTTGCTTGTCCTATACTGAGACAACAAAGCACCGATCAGAATCCACCAATGAGATTAATCTGTGGCCACGTCATATCCAGAGACGCACTTAACAAATTAGGAAGCACGAACAAGTTAGTATTTTATTACTCCCAGTGTAAATCTTGGTATTGTAAAATTAAAATATAAACTTTGTTATTAGATTTAGGACTTACCGTCTTCAATATTCTATTATCATCTTTGAATGACGGTGTTTCACTGAGCCATCAGTGCGTACCGGGACAGCGTCGTATGTAGTCGCTCATTTTGTATTCCCTTTGTCCGCACAAACTTTGGACAGTTTATTCTAATTTTGTGGAACAAGTAATACCATGTGAAGTAGTATTATAATAATATTTCATATTTGGGCAAGGAATATATTCCTAAATTACTATTCAAATTAGGCCTAGTTTTAAGCAATACGGGCGTTTAAGTGTGTTTTTGTTTTATTATGTAATCGTTGTTTAAATGTTTGTGTAAATGACAAAGGTAAACCTGATAAAAAAGCTGTAAATGGGTGAATAGCCTAAACGCCCGTCATTTAGCGATGATAATAGAATATTGAAAACGGTAAGTCTTAAATTTAATAATTAGTAATCAATATTCGGAATGGTGACTAACATTTGTTATCCGTCTTAAGTAGAAATAAGAACATTTTGTTTGTGATGTAAAATAATAAGGTTATGTAAAATATCTGGAGGGAAAATTGCCAAGGTTATAAAACATGAATTTTTTTAAAAGTCTTGCACACCATCAATCCTTGAAATTCTGTTTCTCTTGTACCTCAACTGTCAATAATAATACAAAAAACCAAAATGAAACACAGTTTTATTCACCGATGATTAGTGATGTAAAACGCCCGGGCGTTTAAATGTCGGGGCAAATGCCCAAATAAACGCCCAAAATCCATAAGCGCCCGGGCGTTTATCCAGTTAAAGGCTAATAAACCTAATTAATGGAAATTAATTTGAAGACCACTCTTCTAAATAACTTTTTAAACCTCTTTTATACAAATTTACATAAAAGCCTATATTAAAATAAATAATATAATAAATATAATTTTAGGTGAGAGTACACATATGCAAAATATACTGTTTTAATTGTATCGGAATTGGAAATACGTGAAATAGTACGTAGTGCAAAACAAGCTGAGTTAAGGTTATTTGAAATGAAGGTAATATGTGATTTCCAGTTTATGTTTTCATCAACTACCACTCCCAGAAATTTTGACGAGTCTGTACTTGGTTCTAAATGATTAATTGAAATTTTGTCTTTTAATTGTTTACAACTGAACTGCATTATCCGAGTTTTATTTTTATTAAGTTTTAGACCATTTGATAAAAACCAATTTTCTGCCATAATCGGTGATGAAGTAACGGACTTTTCTAGATTAATACTATTCTTCCCCAAAACCGTTAAAGTGGTGTCATCAGCAAACAGGACAGCTTTTGCTTCCCCAATATTATAAGGCAGGTCATTTATGTAGACCAAAAACAGTAAAGGACCCAATATTGATCCCTGGGGCACACCTCGAGAATTTGTTTCCCAAGAAGAGCAGTGCAATCCGTAAGAGTCTGTATAGACTACTCTTTGCTTTCTACATGTTAAGTATGACCGCAACCAATCATTTGCCTTTCCACGAATACCATAATAGTTTAGCTTATAAAGGAGAACTGTATGGTCGACACAATCAAACGCCTTTGAGAAATCACACATTAGAGATGCTACATGCATGTTCTTATCCAGCGAGTGAGTTACAGCATCTAGTATATTATATATAGCAGATTCCGTAGAGAGGCCTTTCCGGAATCAAAACTGGCTCTCTGTTAGAACATTAAATTTATCAAAAAATTTCAAACATTTGCTCAGAACTACTCTTCCAAAAATTTTCGACAAAACCGGTATTAGTGCTATAGGACGGTAATTTGTAATGTTGGATTCATCTCCTTTTTTAAAGATGGGTTTTATGAGGGAATATTTAAGTTTATCCAGAAAACTACCATTCTCAAAAGTCTGTTGTTTGTCAACTTATCTCTTGATAATGACCCCCTCCCTCAAAATGTTAATTTTAAGAACACAACTAAGCACTGAATGCAATTAAAGATTAAAAACATGAACTATAATAATTAAAACATGAAATATAATAGTTAAAACTGCCTTAAACTAAATTTTTTATAAACGCCCAGTTTTTGGGCGCTTAAAATCGCTTTGGGCAAATGCCCGGGCATATGCCCATTTTTAAACGACCAGCCCACATCACTACCGATGATAAAAAATCACCTATCCAATTTTCATCAAAACAAAGAAAATAAACGGTACCAGGAACTGGCACATACTTTCTCACAAACATATTTAAACAGGGTGGCCAGCGACCGGGAATTCCGGGAAAATCGGGAATTATGCGTGAATTTTTAACGTCGGGAAAAAACCTGGAATTATGCGTGAATTTTGTGTTGCTGCTGGGAGAAACAAAAATATATTTCCATGTGGTATTTTAAAGATGGTGTAAAACAAACGCTAATGTACAAACGCAAATGTTTCTAATTTTACAATTCATGTCTTCAAATACCTTACGCCGCGCCGAAAGTAGACGTTAAACTGTACACAAAGAACATCGCATTGTCTATGATTGAAACAAGCTACGGATGAGCATCGATAGTTTAAAAATCGATGTTCATGTTCACCATCGACGTGATAATAATATCGACCTGAAAACATCGATGTATATTTAAAAAAAGTAATCGTTTCAGAAAACCTAATAACCTTATTTTAGTTAAAAGAAGGTTGATTTCCATTGCTCCTTAGTTTTGAGTTACAAGACTTACGCCTTACCGAATAACATCACTGTACTTTGTAAATTTCTGAAAAAGAGTTGCTGGTTAAAATTTTTGACATTAAATAAATACTGTATTTATTATTTATTTATAAAATGCATTTAAATTTAGTTCGTTAAAATTTTACTTGGGTTTAAGACAATAATTCCTGAGGTGAAAGAAACAATAACAATCAAAGTAACAGAGTTAACTAATTTATACAAAACGTAAATTACATTTATATAAGATGACTTGTTACTGAAAGCAATATTTTGTCAATTCATTCTTAATTATTAATGTCGAACTCAGTAGGTATATCAATTCATGATTAATTTATCAAAACAAATGCACAAAAAATACTGTATATATTTAAAAACATCGATGTCGGAAAAATCATCGATGTAGCAAAATTATCGGTTGATTTCCATCGATGTAAAAAACATTGGTGCTCAACTCTAAACCAAGCTCAGTTCGTTAGTTGTCCAAAACTACTAGCGTCTACGGTCTACGGCAGCTTTGAGATCTTGCTAAAAAGCTGACCTACTACTGAAAAGGCAAGAAAGCTCAGTTAATAGCTGTTTTGTAATTCAGTGTTTATAGGCCTATGCACTATAAATATTTACCGTACTACTTTCAATATTTGTATTGGTGTGAAAAGGTTGCAATTCAGCTCTAACTGTTAGAAGTCGGTAAACAAAACCCCTTTGATATCCTTGCTTGGTATTCTTTTTGATGGTGTTATCTAATAATTGTTATTATCTATACTAATATTATAAAGAGGTAAAGTTTGTTTGTTTGTTTGTGTGTTTGTTTGTTTGTTTGTATGTAGGGGGTAATCTCTGGCACTACTAAACCGATTGAAAAAACAGTTTTACTAATAAAAAGCTACACTATCCCTGAGTAACATAAGCTATAATTCATTTCGATAAAAACCTTTTTATATTCCAATATTTGTAAATTTAGTCGGAAAAAATTCTTAGGTTGGGCCCAGAATGATAAATCAACACATGTATTTACATTTATTACCATAGCAACCAATTGAACAGATAATATAGCGTTAGCTCCAATATTTCCATTAACAGCTGATTTCAAAATTTGAAGCAATTATTTTTGTATTTCCAGCTTTTAGGTTAGGGTTTTAAAGTGTAGATCTGAGCCTTGCTGGTTCTTTTAACCATTATTATAACTGCTGTTATAAAATATAAGAAATAATTTAATTTGAACATTTAACATTATTTACCATCTTAGTTTTGAGGTTATTATTAAAAATACACTTTATTATAAATAAAACATAACATATGTTTTTAGAAGGTTCCATTGGGGGTTGGCGTGCGAAGCACGCAGGGGTCTCCCCTAGTATTCTATAAGATAATACTAAAGATAATAATAAAAGGGCTAGCCTTTTAATGAAACTTGCATTAAGTGTTTAAATAAATTATATTAAAAATGGCCTAGATTGGAGTGAATACAATTATTTGACCTGGTATAAAGTGTACAAATCGGGATTTATAATGTTTTTGTTTAAAAGTGACGTCTAATAAATGGACCTAAGGGGGCGCTTCCCTGTCCGCCATATTGAACCTGATTCCCATAAGAGCAATGCTACAGAATAAGTCATTTTTTTCTGTTAATTCATGGAATAAATTTAAAAATTTGGTTTCATTTTGAAGTACTGTCATATGCGGATGTTAATTGCTAAATACATTTTCAAAAACCGTTTTATTGTTTTCATAAACGTATGATATAAATAGTAAAAAATAGTAAACTTTATTAATTTTTTACTCAGTTGCAAAAAGAGATATTGCAAAAAACCTTAGCAATCAACACCCACAATCTATTTTACTTTAAGAAAAAAAAATACAGCTTTCGTTTTTTGACAAAAACAACACATAAATATGCTTAAGAGTGAAGGTATGTTTTGGCTATTTAACATTGAAATTGGTACCCAACTTCGCCGTTTTGAGCCTTAATGAATTAAACGGTTGGTTTGGAAATTAAATTTGGCTTCTCCATCTGATTTGACTTTAAATATGCCTATAAAGTTATATTTAGTTAGCCTATACATATATATGTAGGGGACCTACAGACTCTACAGTAATTAATTACTAAGCCGATTCTGTTAACGGTTATGTTTTTTGTTTTATGTCAAATCAAACCTACTCAGAAACAGTTTAGATTGTTTTACAAATTTAATATAGGTCGAACTTGTATCCTTCCTTGCTGTTCTGTACAAAATTATAAATAAATAAACACAACATACAATAGGCAACAACGAAAATTGCCCACAACGTTCCCATTCGTTTGAATCGTTTCTACAAATTCTTTCGTAGGGGAGTAGGCTACAGGTTACAGGGTGCTTTCAAGGTTACAGAATCCGGCATCAGGTTGGGTTCTTAGGCTAGGTTATATCAACTCACGCGGCAGTGTTTTTTAGAGTCTGTCAATCGCGATCGTTACAGTTGTTATTTACCAGTTCAAATAGAATCATTTTGTTATTGCTATGGAGAACAGTCCTGCAAACTCACTGACAGTTTGATTGTGCTTTGTGGTAGCAAAATGGATCCAGTTTGTGTTCTCTATTTTGCGTATCTTATATATAAAATTCTCGTGTCACAATGTTCGTTCCCGTACTCCTCCGAAACGGCTTGACCGATTCTCATGAAATTTTGTGAGTATATTGAGTAGGTCTGAGAATCGGCTAACATCTATTTTTCATACCCCTTAGTGATAAGGGCTACGCCCCAGTGGCCCTCAAAGTTTCAATGTTAATCTTATGGAAGGTCAATCTTAAGGAAGAAGAAGAAAGATTTCTTTTGATTTTATCATGGGCACAAAAAACAGCTGTTCGTATGAAAAGCTTAAAACAGCTGATTTTGATCAACAACTGATTTGGATCAAAACTGAATATAATTTTAGGTTAGGCCTACAATGAACATTTTTTTTTTTTTTACAATGAACTAAAACACTTGGGCTAATTATTAGTATCAGGTTGATTTGTCTATCCGTGCAAAGCCGGGTCGGGCCAGCTAGTTAGACTGTAAAAATTCGCTAAAAATCTATTTAAATTTAACTAAACTAACAATGAAATTCATGAAATGTACAAGGCAATCAACTCCTATACATAAAGAAAAACCCACTTGGTTATTTGCACAGCCCAAAATCACCGAAGGGGAATTGGGAATAACTAAATACTAACCTATATAGTTTTTTCAAATGTTTATTGAAAACATATTGCACCGAGTTTTTGTAGACCACTCCCTCCCCTGGGAGATTGGCGAGACTTTTACTGCACGATTCCCCCTCCCCCCCAACCAACCACAATTTTTTTTTAAATTATTGACGGCCGTTTGCATTTCAAAATAGTCTTTTACCTGATTTAAATCAATCAGAAGGTTGTTTCTTGTTCTCATGCCTCCTCTACGCTGCCGCTCTGGACTCCCTTGTGTGTGTGCGCGCAAATACTATACACTTCGTTTTTATAGCTGTCGTACCTGCCTTCGTTAAGGTAAATAAGTAACACTTTTTTTATAGCTGTCGTACCTGGCTTCGTTAAGGGTAAATAAGTAAAACTTGTTTATAGCTGTCGTACC
>JAGFPH010005082.1:53963-69688 GCA_018207615.1 Philaenus spumarius
TAAATAAGTAAAACTTTTTATAGCTGTCGTACCTGGCTTCGTTAAGGGTAAACAAGTAAAACTTTTTTATAGCTGTTGTACCTGGCTTCGTTAAGGTAATTAAGTAAAACTTTTTTTATAGCTGTTGTATCTGGCTTCGTTAAGGTAAATAAGTAAAACTTTTTTATAGCTGTTGTACCTGGCTTCGTTAAGGTAATAGGTCAAACGTTTTTATAGCTGTTGTACCTGGCTTCGTTAAGGTAATTAAGTAAAACTTTTTTATTGCTGTTGTACCTGGCTTTGTTAAGGTAAATAAGTAAAACTTGTTTATAGCTGTTGTACCTGGCTTCGTTAAGGTAAATAAGTCAAACATTTTATAGCTGTTGTACCTGGCTTCGTTAAGGTAAATAAGTAAAACTTAATAAGCTATAAAATTACCGGGAATGCGATTAAAATTTACCGGGAAAACCGGGAATTATGCGTGATTTTTTTTCGTCCCTTGGCTGGCCACCCTGTAAAATTATTAACACGTTCACTGCTAAGGACGCATATGTGAGCTTGACACTGAACACTATGAGAAGCGGCCGACGCACAGTGCATTGCACGCTAAAACCCATATTGGAAGTATTTTCAGTACACAATGCAATGCATGCTTCGCAGTTAGTTTTCTCTCTAGCTTTGAATACATACAGACAGACATTTTGTAAAAACCACTTTTTGGGACTCAAGGGGTTTTTAAAGAGTTTTTATTATCGAAATAGAAGTAAAAAAAAATAATACCTATTCTTTTTTGTGTGAAGTAAATATTTTTAAACTTTTACAAAAGTAAAAAATGGATGTAATTTCTGAAAAATGTCTCAGTTTTGTATTTATAGAATCCCGATATTCCGAACTAATTGGGACCTAATACAGTTTAGCGGGAATTCGGAATAGGCGGATTTCCTGAATAATATCAACGAATTGACTTTTTAAGGCGTAAATTAAGTGCGGGGACATCTGCTAGTGTCTGTTCTACACAGCGTTGATCGGCTCGGAGGAAAGCGAGGAGGAGGTGAACGCTCAAACTGAACTCATATCACACGTAGACGCGGTAAATGCTCTTGACCTCGCCTTAGTGTAGGTTTACACCATCTGCTTTTTGTTCCTTCCGTTGCGTTACGATTCTGTTTTCTTCTAAAAACGGAATTGAAGGGGTAGGTCGAACTGTCCGTTTTGACATCCCGCAGTCTGTCCGTTAGTACTGCATCGTTTTGCAAAAAAAAAAGATAAAAAAATGAAGTTCGTTTGGAAAACGAAAACAGATGAACTCATCTGGCAGGTGGCAACAACACTACTAGTGTTTAACAGTTGTATCTAATCCTTTGTTCTTTCTGACGGATCCGGAACCCGTTTCACTGGACTCTTGTTGCGATAGCTTCCTTCCCGCAAAACGGAGGGATAACTTGAAGGAAACAAACCAGCTTTCATTCCAATTTAGTTTCAGACATTTTCATCAAGCTTAGGTTCTATATATTATCTCTATTTAACTTATTTGTATAACAGTAGATGTACGTTTTTTACGAACGTCTTTTTAAATATTCCTGTTTTTATGTTTAAAAAATCGGTATTTTTTCTGATCTCTGTTCTGAATAAGCGGATTTTCGGAATAGCGGGACTCCTCTACTGTAGTTAGATTAACGGCCTCGGCTAATGCGTCAAATCGGACATGTCATTTTTTTTAGATCCGGTCAAATCGTTATCTTTTACGTTATTATAAACACCTGTTTTAGCGTCAATAAATATTTTAACCACTCGGTTGTAACGTCAAAATATCAAAATTACAGTAATGTTCAGCTACAGTTTGTTAATACTGTGCACAGAACATGTATTTAAATCAGAGCTGTCCAGCTTACAACGGTGTGGGGGCCGAAACTCGATCTTTGGGTCAAGTCGCGGGCCACACCAATGTTCGTGGTACAGGTTCAGAGAAATTTATTTTAAGAAGGATTTACTGGGGGTATTGGGCCCCTCCCCCGCATAATGTTTAAATTAGATGGGAAATTGTGCATTTTGAGGCTGTTTGTGGGCTTCAACTGACAGATACACTATCAAATCTTGCATAACTTTATTAAATAGAAAAAAGTAAAATTCATGATATATTGTGCTTTATTGGTAAATTAACTCAGGTCTGTTGAACTGGCGGCCCGTGTGAAGTTTGTGGTCGTGCAGCTGCATCCACATCTAACTGAGTTGTAGAGCCTCATGAGATGGTGCAGTGACGTGTCAGTAAGGCTACTTCTGTTTTTATTTTTTATAATCTTCATCGTTGAAGATACACTTTCACATATGTAAGTGCTACCAAACATTGATGTCTGCTTGCCGTCCGTTTTCTAACTCCAAACTAGGAAGTGGTTAATCCGATGTTCAGATGTTTTTGCGACGCAGCATGGCTTATCTATCTATATTTTTCAGTTATTATATTTAAGTTTTGAAAATCCTTCGGCGGGTCGCACAGAATAGCCCGGCGGGCCGCCAGTTGGACAGCCCAGATTTAAATGCTTTAAACCTATTTTTTACTCCACACTTGAGAATGTTACCTAATTTATAATTGTAGGTGACCTCAGCTCCAGTTAGCTCTGATTATCGGGGACTCTACCACACATTAAAAGAAAAGTATAGTGTTTTTCTTTTTAACAAACATCATGAATAATGTTACCAATAATAGTAATACCTCTATAGTTTGTACCTTGAAGAAACAAAAATACAATTTTCTGTTGGTACATCTTTATAACATCACTCGGACGTAGCGTCAACATTCGTTCGGTCCCTTTGTTGGCGCTATAACCAAGTTCAACTGTATCATTTTGTTTTTTAAATTGGTTTTTAACTAAATTTGTTCTTTGACTTAACTCAGAATCAAAGTTTGCGATTATTTTTCTTAATCAATAATGCAAATATCCAAAATGTAAAAAGCTCACCACATTCAAAGTTTAATGCTCTTTCAAATAAATGTAATTTCAATAAATTTGGATAATTTATGACGAAAAAGTCTGCTTATTGTGGAAGCTTGTACACTCCAAATTTGTGTTCCTACTTGAGTGTTTAGCCTGCACTCTGGTGGTTATCACATCAACTTGTTGCTTGTGTAGAAAAATAATATTTTTTAATGTATGAGAAAAAGCTGCATTTAATAACACATAATCACATACATTGTCGCATGTGCATTTCATTACGTTTACAGTCAGGGTTACGCCTGTAACCCTCTAGTTTCCGCCTTTATGAAGATGCCCTATATTTGGTAGCGGAAGAATGAAGTGCACACAAACTGTGTAGTAGTGTACAGCTCTGCCAATTGGAGTGGTGCGGTCAGCTCTGAAATATTTTGTTACTCCTGCCGAGCCTTAAGTTTCAAATTTGGGATAATATTTTCACAAAAAGGAGGCATCATCATAAAACATATTATACTTTTACGAAGTACTGTAAATGGTAACTAATTAAATTGTGTTTTCCAGATTCAAATGCCCTTACTGCCCAATAGAACAGAATCCATCAGAGGCTCGCCTTATATATTTCTAAACCATTGTCACCGCAGGCTGCAGCTGTTTCTATGGGTTCAAGTGCAATTCGTATTTAGGAAAATTGACTGAAATTGTTGTGCGGTTGTAATTGGAACGGTTGCAACATTGTTAAAGATATCTATTCTAGATTATGTCTATATTTGTTACTATTTGTTGTAGTTTCTATTTTGTTCCTTTTAACATATTTCGTTTATGCTTTAGTAAAATAATGTAACTGATTCACGAATTATATTTTGATGTGGTGTTTTAGGGATTTTTCAGTGAGATTTTATTGTAAACTTTATTCTTTTGTGATCTGAATAATAAATCATTTTTTGTAATATGTTTAATTTTTCCACTCTGATTAATCCTAGTTCTTAGTTTAATTTATTTTACTGGCTGTAACATAGGTCTAATTATAAAATAAAAATTAAACCGACGACGGCAATGGTTTCCAAACAAAATGTTAAACTGCCTCATAGAAATAATACATTAACAAATCTTATAAAGGAAAATATGGTAAAATTTTAAAAAACCCTACTAAGTTAATCCCAGGTCAGATTCAAATTTCTTGTGATGGATAAAATGGTTCTGAAGGATCTGTCTCTTGTCACAGTATCAGAAGGAATGCACTACCGAGATGAAGTAGCCTCTTACAGGCATGAGATTCTATCCACACGGCCAGTGTGCTCCGAGTTAGGCAGGAACAAAAAGAGTCCACTGATATTGTGCCCATGTTTTTGACCACAAGATTGGTGAACACAAATGATAGTGCACTGCCACAATAGTTGATGGAGTGCAAATGCCTTTCCCTTTATGTTTATGAAATGGATCCTTATTTTCGCATTATTAAGAAGTATTTTTTTCAATAAATGTATAAACGTTGTAATTGAGCCTTAAATAATTGGGGTGATGCGTTGAAGCCGTAAATAAATGCAGGGATGCGACTGTGTCTTAAATTATTTCAGAGATGCAACGTACCCTTATATATATGAGGAGATGCGACGGAGCCTTTAAATAATTGAGGATATGCGTCGGAGCCTTAAATAAATGCGGGATGCCTTAAATAATTGGAGTTGCTACGTAGACTTTAAAATTTTGGAGATGCGATGAAGCCTTAAATAATTGTGGATATGCATCAGAGCCTTAAATAAATGCTAGATTATGTTAAATAATTGAAGGTGCTACATATCCTTCAATATTAGTAAAGATGCGATGGAGCCTTAAATAATTGCGGATATGCATCGGAGCCTTAAATAAATGATGGATGTCTTAAATAATTGAAGGTGCTACGTAGCCTGTAATATTTGTGGATATGCGATGGAGCCTTAAATAATTGTGGATATGCGTTGGAGCCTTAAATAAATGCTAGATATGTTAAATAATTGAAGGTGCTACGTAGCCTGTAATATTTGTGGAGATGTGATGGAGCCTTAAATAATTGTGGATATGCGTCGGAGCCTTAAATAAATTCGGTATTTCTTAAATAATTGGAGTTGCTACGTAGCCTTTAATATTTCTGGAGATGCGATGGAGCCTTAAATAATTGCGTAGATGAGACGGAGCCTTAAATAATTGCGGATATACGTCGGAGTCTTAAATAAATTTGGAATGTCTTAAATAATTGGAGTTGGTGACGAGAGTTCAATCATTTTTCTTCATTCAAAAAAACGCCAAACGTGCCTAAAGAAGTTTTCACTTCAATTGAAATAAAAGTATGCAGGTAGCAGCACATTTCGGATCCAAAACTCGTAACGACCAAGGTAAAAAAAAAATTGGGTCTGCGTCGGACAAGACGGAAGTTATACTTCTTTGGCCATCCAATGGTATAGACAGGTAGACCTACTATTGATTTAATATATTTTGGGAAAAACTAGTCGTAACTTAGAGTAGCCCTACTATTTTGTAGATGATAGAATATTCTTTTATGGAAACACTAACCAACACTGAAGGCATATTTTAAAATTAATATCCCATTTTTTCTTTCTTTGTTACATATGCTTATGAATACTATCGTTGCATCTGTTTGGTTGGTCACAGTTAGTCTGGGGACCATGATCAGTGCTCACTTACTACACCCAACAAAATGAATGAGCTCCCGAAGTTTCTCCATATCGTCGTAAATCACCCTGTACATAACATTTTTAATGACTGCCGAAAACGTGTTCAGGGGACCATGATCTGTGCTCACTTACTACACCCAACAAAATTAATATTGCATTGTCATCGGTCCTTGATAAGTGTGCAAAGTTTCAAATCAATCCGACGTTTTGAAGGGGGTGAAAATCACGTCATGTTCTGGGGACCATGATCAGTGCTCACTTACTACACCCAACAAAATTAATATTGCATTGTCATCGGTCCTTGATAAGTGTGCAAAGTTTCAAATCAATCGGACGTGTGAAGGGGGTGAAAATCACGTCGTGTCTGGGGACCATGATCAGTGCTCACTACACCCAAAAAAGTTTATATTGCATTGTCATCGGTCCTTGATAAGTGAGCAAAGTTTCAAATCAATCCGACGTAACAACTATTTTTAAAATAATTTATTCAAAGGTCACCAGTCCCTGACTAAAAGGAATAATTTAAACTAAATGGTTACCGAAACCAAAAAGAATTGATTTTGCACAGAGTACGTATTCTAGCGGAAAACACTAGAACTAATAAGTGACATTGACTTACAATACGTTGCCTTCTCGATCAAAACTCTGTTAGAAATAGTTAAATAAATCTACAAAAAGATTTATCGATATTTCCTCAGTGAGGCGGCACACTTTTTAAAAAGTTTGTCCTGTCTCGCTGTTAAAAAATTGTAACTAACCAGAAACACAAATCTGTATTACCTTTACCGATAGTGGCATCTCGGCTACAGCTTCTTGTACCCGTAAGGTGCTGCCCCCTATAAATTAAATTGAAACTATAATAATTTTGCTCAAGTCCGGTAAGTGCTGCTATCTAAATTTAAATTATAAACTATTGTATATTGTTCTTTGTTTGGCAGATTTTTGTATTTTAGACAGTACAAAATTAATGTTAATTTGCAAATTGTTGTCCCGTAAGGTGCTTCCACCAAGTACATCAGATTTGAAACTATTTATGATAATGTTGCTACAGTCTGGCAAGTGCTGCTGTCTAAATTTAAATTATAAACTATTACATATTGTTCTTTGTTTGGCATATTACTGTATTTTAGACAGTACAAAATTAAAGTTAATTTGCAAATTGTTGTCCCGTAAGGTGCTGCCACCAAGTATGTCAAATTTTAAACTTTATGATAATGTGTTGCTACAGTCTGGTAAGTGCTGCTATCTAAATTTAAATTATAAACTATTATTTATCTTAACCGATCGATTTGCACATACCTGTAAAAACTATAATGTTAACTTGTAAATCTTTTCCGTAAGATGCTGCTACCTATAACAAACTTTTAAAACTATTTACTAGTATGATCTGCTAAACATTTTATGAGTTTGTGGGGTATTATTAATAGCAATTATTGCTATATTTTTGTTTACTTTTAAAAATAAAGGTTTATTCATTTTTAAATCAAGGAGAGTAAATTAGAACAGACAAATTCTAACGATTTGTAGACTTAGTGACAGCAAAACTAGTACTAAAAACTCTTTTTACTTTTAAACATTGTAAGGTTATGAGAGATAAATTAATTGTTAAACTTTTTACAATTTATTAATTTTAAAGATTTGCTGAGAGGAAACAATGTTTATAGAAACATGATAATATACTGAATATTTTGTACGGTACGTATTATGTATTTTATTTATTGTAATATTAAAATCTCCGAGCCTGCCATTAGGCATAAAGAAAGAAAAAAAAAAAAATCCATAATGTCCTACCGAGTAGGCCCTACATGTGATGCTGCCACACAATAATGTTTAACAGTATTAAATGCTTGATCCCTTTTAGAGCACTTGTAGAGGTGTAGTAGGCCTACTTCCAAATGTTGGATGTTTGTTTTATACATGTCCCAAAACAAACTACCTTTTTTACTGACATGTTTGTGAGGAATATCAAATTACATGTAATAGGCCTAAATAGAAAAAATATATTGTTTTAAAATTTGTTAGGGTACTTTTAATACAATTTTCAATTATTATTGTTCAAAATGTAGGCCTATCGGTATTATAAACAAATGTTGGTAAACTGTAGGCCTACCAACGATATTAATTCAACGCACCAAATAATTCAACAAATCAACCATTTGAACCAGCAATTATATTTGTATCGATATTTACATCATTCATAAACTCATTTAACTTATTCAACACTTTAAACTTCTTTTTCTGAAAAGTCCTAAGCTCGTTGGTGAACGCGAGTTCAGCCCTCGCCGCGTAGAAACACAACCAGTCGTCCGTGTTTCGGAGTTGGTAGGCCGTCGTGTGCCCGTAACCCTTCGTGTTCAGACCGTCCACGCAACGGTAGCTAAACTTCTCGTTGTAGTTCAACAGTTTGCAAATGTTTTCTTTCATCTTTTCCTCGCCGTACGCTTTGATTCTGTCGCGGAATTTGTTTAAAAAGTGGTCGTACAGTTCGCTATCGGCACGGTTGAACTCGATCAACACTTTGCGGTCCGCGTCCGTCAGCTTGTGTTTATTACTGTCCGGCCGTGAGTTTAACCTCAAAGATACCACGTTTTCCAACGGCCAATTCATCAAATCGCACAACAACACCAGGCTAGCTTCCATGTACTCGGATATCATCACCAAATCAAACTCGCTGTCTATTTTTCTAACGAATTCGCGTACTTTTTCTTCCGAGTTGAAATCTTCTACCGGCAATCCCAAGTCGAAGCTCATTTGATTCACTCCGATCCTGGATAAATATCTACGATTCAGTTTGCTGATCTTGCTCGGCGTTTCAAGTAATTCGTGGAATTGTAAATTAAACGTTTTGTTGAACTTGTAGTACACGTAAATGCTTTCGAACATGTCCGCAGGTTCTCTGAGGATGGTGACGAACGCCGCATCGTCGTACATCGCGGATTTCATCTGTTCCCAGTTGTACCTCGTGTGGTGCGTGAAGATGTTGTACTTGCTATTCGCAGAGGATAACTGGCGGTCGATCATGTCCTTGTGGAACGGTTTAGGGTTGCCGATGTAATTGTTGTTCGTGGGAAGGACGAAGTCCAACTCTCTGTCGTATCCGAACCGCATGAGGATGTTCTGGACGGTGCTGCTGGCACATTTGTGGGCTTTTAGGAAGAAGATGTTGGTTCTTTCTACGACCGGCGGTGGCGTTGTTAGCGGTGCCGGGGTCTCTGCGTAGAACAAAAGTTTTCTGCTTAGTTCTGCATCGAATTCTCTGAAACAAAACAACAAAATTCCTAAAGTGAGTTGTTTATTAATAGCAGCCTACGCGTAGGTATTATCCAAAAATATTTACAAATTGAAAATCTTAGCCATGCCAAAGAAATGGCAAATTTTTACTAGATAGCCTAACCTAAAGGAATTGTTAGCTTATATTGAAGTGAAAACTTTGCGTTATTGGTTCCTTCTTCTTCGTTTATTTACACATATTAGGCCGGGGAAATGGCGATCACTTAAGGTTTGGTGTCGAATTAAAAATAATAGTTTTAACACATTTAATAGTACACATTTTAAAACATTCAATTTGATTTTAATTTTTGCTTTTAATTTCAACCGAAAATGTTGGTAAGTATTAACAGTATGTTGGTGAAACCTCTGCAACAGAAATATAGAAATCGTCTCGTTTTTATTAACTGCAGTTGAGGTTGGGATAATTTGTTCTAATTCCGGTTGTAATTCTTTAGTTTTGAACTCCTACAGTTCATAAATAGCTCCAACCAGGGGTTTACTGGTACCGAAACGCCGTTCCGGTACTGGTTTTTATTAAATTTTTGTAAGTTTTGTTTTAACGTTGCACTGGACCATCCACTCCCAAACACTCATTCAACACTCGGTTCAGAATTTTACGTCTGCCAATCGAAAAACCTCAAGATATACCACCACACTACAGTGCGTTGCGACTATGCGAGCCAACTACAATAAAGTATCCCACATTGTCCCTCAGCTCCGAATCGAAATGGGATCACCAGCCACCTTCTTTTGCCAGCTTCGCGGCACACCTTTGATGTTCGGTGAACGCTGCGGACGGCTGTGACACTGGCTGGGACACCGAGCTAGATTGAAAAACGCAGGCAGAAACCGCTTGAAGTAGAGGGAGGCAGGACCGCTCAAAATCGCTCGGTCGAGCCCGGCGTCCTATTTGAAAGCTCCCATTGAAATACTGCGTAATCAGTGGTCAAGCGATTTTCGCCCGGCCTGGCTTTGGTGTGAAACCTGTCTAAGAGACTGATGATCAGAGCCGAGGATGCCGAAAAGTTTAAAAACCAGTGATAAGTTTTTAAACTTTTCTATTATTAACTTTTTCGGCATGAAAAGGTTTATAACATAGGCCTATTTATTGGTATATTGATGAGATTATTGTAATCAAAATAAGACCAAAGATGATATAATTTGGACCACATTTAGTGATTAATACTTATCGAATAATTCATTTCATTTCACGATTAATTAATTAAAAAATAAATATCCCAAAAGAGAGCCAAACAAACAATAATGAACACTGACAAACGAGGAAAATATTTAAACGTAGGTACCTGAATAACGGCCACACGGCAATTTAGCGCCTGTATTTGTGTGTTGTGTTCTCGTGATAAGCTTGCTTGCATTTAATTGTTCTTGCATAAGAAAAGTTATTTCTTGCTATAATAAAAGAAAAGTAATTTCTTGCTATAATACATAAAATTTGTTTAGGTTTACAGTCTTTTACCGAGGATTTAAATTTCTGATAAATTCTATTGACTAAATAAGAGACATTTTGCCAAGTTATTGCTTAAAATAGTATGTGTCTCTCAAATTTGCTATGCGCTATATACAAGTACAAAAATAGTCACACATAGACCCTACATGTGTACTTTTCTGATAAAAGTAAGTATATTATCTGCACCCTTAAACTCGGCAAAGATACGTAAAATAGGAGTTTTAGAAGTGAAAATTTCAAAAAATTTCCGTCGGAGTGTGTTTGTTTAGTTCCGGCAGCGTTCAGGCACTGGAAAAATTACGAGTAAACCCCTAGCTCCAACATCTCTGCGACCAAAAAGTATTCCTTTAAAAATTAGATCCTGTCGTTTTGAAACCATTTATTCCTTTTTCCTTGTTTGCTACCTTGATGTAAGTTAAGCTTTTTTGAATATAGTAGTGACATCTGAAACAATGAATCTCGTTTTCCCGCAAGAAGATATCACACTCTTGATTGAACACAGTTTTCAGAGGGCGATAGAACATAATGTTCAAAAGTTGTAGCCTATGAGACGGGTGTGGTGTAACAGCAAGACCGCACCGTTGTCCTTACGGAAGTTGTAGATTACAAAATTCCATAATAACACACGTAGGGAAATGACGAACATGGTTCGGGCCTTCGGGGTAATGGAGAACAGTTAGTTCGTGATACCCCATTTTTCGCCATGTTCTTTTTCATGACATATTAAACACTAAATTACACTTCTTAAACATCACACCATAGTTTAGCTATACCGAAATGAGTGTTGATTCTAGTATCCCTGAATAAATAAAGTAGATATAAACAGATTTGTATTTACCCTGTTTATTGTTTGTTGAATTTAACAAGCAAAGTGGCGGAAACAGATTTTTTGGGATCACTAGCAAACCTAGCGACGTATTGAAGCCAGTCCAAGCGTGGTAATTTGACCTTCCCACGCGGTAGGTAGCAGCACCAAACAGACTCTATATTCAAACACAATAACCTCAAATTTGATGTTCGGCATTACCCGGGTGTTCGCCATTTCCCCGGTCTCCCCTAGATTAGTGAAGCACATCTACACATATATTTTTACACATATTCTTCACAGAAATCAGATAAGATAGCAAAATTTAGAATTAGTTTATTATTCTTCACAACCAACAGCTTTTTTGGGTTAGGTTAACAAAATAAAAACAAACACAAATCTAAGAAAAATGCTTAGGCCTACTGCATTATAATTAGATTCAAACATCTGTTGTTACACATTTACGTAGAACCGCTGATTTGTGTGATCGAAAGCTAAACACGGTTTTAGGTTAGGCCAAAACATACATTTCTTGAAAGCGTTTACATATTATTACCGTAGCAACCTACTTGGTAAATTTAGAATGGGTCGGTTTAATAACAACCACCAGCGTTTAAGATTAGGTTTATATCGCTCTGTTATATAAAAACATCCTGTCATTCACCCAAAAAACCTGGTACTGCTGCGTTACGTCAGGGTCTAGGATACCCCCTCCACCATCCAACCCCGATCCAAGAGCCTCTGTCCTAATAATCATTTCAGTGAAATATCAGATTAAACAGTAGGCCTACCAGGGCTATAGAATACAAGGGCTGGACCAGTCCGCCAAGGAAAGCGTTCCCGGCACTGCCACTGTGATGACGTCACGGTGGTAACAACTGCTCCATTCCCAACGCTTCTTATAAGTATTTCTGCTACCGGTACAATAATTTCAATTTCTTAGCAAAGCTGTAACATTTTTATGATGCGCTCTTCTTTAATTTTAGTATTGACACTACACAAAGCAATAAATAGACTGTAAACAATAATTAGTCTTAATATATAAGCAGAAGACATGGTTACTACAATAAAACTAACTAATTCGTAGGTAATAAACCGATGTAGTGTACTAATGTTAGCATACTTTTAATTTGATTCTCTGAAACATTTCTGAAAACTAAATATGAAATTGAACAAAATGTGCCACATTATTGAAAATATTTGTATTTATTATAATAAACCACCAAAACTTGAATGTCATACTGCAATTTAATAAAACATGTGTAATACTTATAAAATAAAACACATAAAAGTTATAAATACTTACACATAATGAGTATCTTATATGCAGATATGCACATGACATAATAATTACTGCTGAAATAAAATATTAAAAAAAAAACTGCTTTATAGAAATTTTCCTTTCCTAGGCCTTAGGGAATAGTTAACTATTTAATAGTTGAATTTAAACAATTACAATAATTATTATTGAACTATTTAAATTTAAATTCATACTAAGCAATTTAATTTAGTCTAGAAGTTTAACTTAAAATTATGTTTTATTTTTGTCATCAATAATTTTATTACTCTAGGTTTAAATTTGATTATAATTATTTGTATATTATATATTTGTTTATATCTAATTATTCTGACAATTTTAAGTGCATTTTGCTAGTAGAGATTTATTTTTAAACACTTTAACTTAAAGCTGCAGAAGAAATTACTTGAGGATCTTGGTAACTTTTTAACATAAAGTAATCTGGCTTGCAACTCTTACATTAAATAAATAATATTTTTTAATTTTCATTTTAATTTGAAGCTGATTACTTAAAATTTGTTGTTTTTAAATTTTGAGTTATCAATAATTACCGGTACTCTAACTTTAAATCTTATTATTATTTATATATTATACATTTATTTATTTATATCTCATCATTCTGAAAATGTTTGTTTTAATGTATTTTGTTAGTAAAGGTGTTTCTTGGAATATTCAAGTAACGCTGCAGACAATATTAGCCTACTTGATAATCTTGGTAACATTTCATAAAGTAATCTCGTCTGCAACGTAACATTAAATAAATAAATACCTTGCTAAACATATAATTTAGGTAATTGTGTGTATTGTATAATTTTTTAAAGAAATTCATGGAATGCCTCTTCGAGAAAATTTGCATTGAATATGCGTCAAAAGGCGAAAATCTCGCGGAATTATATACCTTCTTTAAAAACGTGGACTGAGGAAAATAATTGCTCGATACTCACCAAACTTGCTAAACATATAATTTAGGTATTGTGTAACTTTTTAAAGAAATTCATGGAATGCCTTTTCGAGAAAATTAGCCTTGAATGTGCACCAAAATGCGAAAATCTCGCGAAATTAAATACATCTTTTAAACACTTGTACTGAAAAAAATAATTGCTCAATATTAACCAAATTCGCTAAACAACTTAGGTGATTGTGTGTGTTTTGTATAATTTTTTAAAGAAATTCGTGGAATGCCTCTTCGAGAAAATTAGCCTTAAAGGCGAAAATCTCGCGGAATTATATACCTTCTTTAAACACTTGTTCTGAACAAAATAATTACTCAATATTAACCAAATTTGGTAAAAATATAATTTAGGTGGTTGTGTGTATTGCATAATTTTTTAAGAGTTATCATCTGCAACGTTATATCAAATAACACGTGAGAGCTAAGGCGAACCGTGCTTACACGGCGTGTCATGGTACCAGAGTGACGTCACATAGGAGGGGGCAAGAGGAAGGTTGGAACAGTCGGCGAGCGTCAACATCAAAGAAGTGGACCAGCCCTAGTATTCTATAGGCCTGAGGCCTACTGTAATCTATTAGCCTACAGATAGTGCCAGGCAGCGTGAAGCGTCACTTGAGCATGCGCTGTAACGTCTTACCCTCTCCTACTCGACTGTGAGTCTTCAGTACAGTCACTACCAAAAAGTGTTGATATGCAATCAACACGACTACATAGCAGACATGAATTAGGTAGGGCAGGCGGCTCTGACTGTACTCCGCCGCGAGAGGGGAAATGTGGTGGGAGCCGGCGTAGGAGACTTGCACACCCCCTCTTCGCGCTCCATCCTAATTGGCGCTATCTGTACCATTTGTTTTAAGTCTCCGCGGAGGTCGGTGGCGGATTCCCTAGTGCAGACGTACCTCAATATTTAGCAAAGAAAACGACAATTCATGCCACGCTTCTCGTCTCTAACTGTATTTCTGATGCAGTTATGTTACAGCACTTTGCTAACGAAATAACGAAAGTCGATCGCATATAAGAAGTGTGAATGCAGTTTTAAACTTATCGATAACTTTATTTTTAAATTACCGTCACACCATTGCTACTTGATAGATAGACGGTACCAGGAACTGGCACATACTTTCTCACAAACATATTTAAATTATTAAACAGATTCACAGTGACTTCAAAATTGTAGGTGGGGTAGGAGAAGTAATTTATTAAAGCAGGAGATTAACTAATAAATATCTATATATTAATAGGCAAGCACAAACCTTGTCGTCCTTTTTTCTCAGCTTGTGTGCATCGTAGGAGAAATTCGCGCATACCGTTAGAAAGGTAGTGTCCTGTAGATGAGCAGAATCCCATTATAATTTACATCGGTCCTCAAGGATACGCCCCAGTGGCCCTCAAACTTTCAATGTTAATCTTATGGAAGGTCAATCTTAAGGAAGAAGAAGAAAGATTTCTTTTGATTTTATCAGGGACACAAAAAACAGCTGTTCGTATGAAAAGCTTAAAACAGCTGATTTTGATCAACAACTGATTTGGATCAAAAACTGAATATAATTTTAGGTTAGGTAAATCAAGCAATAGCGAAGCATTGCCGGGTCCACTAGTTATTATTATTATCTAGAGAGAAAACTATTCAAACGATTTCGAACAAATTTGCACCAAACACGTCAATTAGGCCTGTATAGATGCACGAAAAGATTTTGTGAAAATTTTTGAAAAAAACCCCCTTTATGGCCTAAAAAACCCCAAAAATCAGTTATTATTATTATTAGCTAAACGAGAATTTTTATAAAGATGCGGTTTCTTGCGTATGGTATTGCATTGAAGGCTACAAATAAACAAAATTTTATCAAAATCGTTAGAGCCATTTAAAAAAAAATAATAATAACTGATTTTTTGGGGTTTTTTTTGTCAAAAAGGGGGTTTGTTTTTCAAAATGTTTCAAAACCGTTTTTCGTGCATCTATGCAGGCCTACTTGACATGTCTGGTGCAAATTTGTTTGAAATCGATCGAATAGTTTTCGCTCTAGCTTTGTATACATACGGACCATACATGCAGACATACAGACAGACATTTTGTAAAAACCACTTTTTTGGACTCGGGGGGTCCCAAAACGGATATTTCCACAAAAATCTCAACATCGATTTTTACTTTCTCACTATACTATAGTATAGAGAAAGTATAGTGATCGCAAAAAAATCGATGTTGAGATTTTTGTGGAAATATCCGTTTTGGGACACCCTGAGTCCAAAAAAGTGGTTTTTACAAAATGTCTGTCTGTATGTATACAAAGCTAAAGCGAAAACTATTCTTTCGATTTCAAATAAATTTGCACCAGACATGTCAAGTAGGCCTGTATA
>JAGFPH010005082.1:72618-93429 GCA_018207615.1 Philaenus spumarius
TGTACACATTTACCGAGTTAAAAATCCCCGTCAGTATATTAGTTAGGCAGGCCTAGATAAAGTATGTTGGTTTTAAATAGTATTTTTTTAAATTATGTATTTATGAAGTGTATCTATATATATGCATACCTATTACTCAGCTAATAAAAAACATAATTAATTATTGCTGATTTAATTTCTTTTAGACATTGTAAAGAAGGAGAAGAAACTATATTGAGTACAGTAACATTCTTGTAACATGATTTTAATTTTGTGAACTAACTATTATTGGCAACACTTTTTAAAATGTAATGCCTACATTTACAATTTTTGAACAAGGAAATAAGAGATTAAATACGAAATAATTATAGAATATAAAAAACCTAGGCCTATAATATTTATTATTGACGATCTAACTTTTTTTTAAATTTTAGAATTGGACATAGGTTAATTTAAATAAATACTGGAACCTTAACCAGAGTAGAAAGCGGCAGACTATGATGTAAAATATTATAAAGGAGAAAACTTTGTTTATTAAAATTTAGGCCTTACTCAACAAATATCAGGTGATGTTGGTGAAACGTTTAGGCTACTATCCTGTCGGTATCTTCATTGTCACCAGTATCGTGAGCAGTTTCATTACCTTCGTTACGACGGTGCTGAATAGCTGCAAAATGGTTCGCACGCCATTCCGCATATTGGGAGTGTCTTCAGTACACAAAGCATTGCGTGCTTCGCACGCCATTCCGCATATTGGGAGTATTTTCTCGGGAACAATGTATTAAATATTGAACAATGTTGACTATTGTTTGCACAATTTATTTTCTCAATTTCCTGTTTTATTACTTTATGATTTCTGAAGTTCCTTCGGCCCACTTATATTATTCCCTCCCCGGTGAACATTGTTAGCGAATTTCCATAGGAAAAATGAGCTATGCAGTGACCCTTATGGTAAGACCTAATGAGCACCGATCATGGTCCCAGAACACGTTTTGGGGAGTTATTGAAATTTATACGTAGGCCCTATATATGTGTTCGCACTCTATCGGCCGCATTTTAAGTCCGATTTGGTTCAAATTTGGTGCACACGTTGGTTGCCTACGTCGCTCGAACGAGTTCGTTGCCAAAAAATCCAACAAAAGGAAGTACATTTTATGACCAGAAGTAACTATTTTCTTCGATTTTTCCTACGACAATGAGTTTTTTTAAGAGTTTTTCGTAAAGATATAAATGTAGGGCGTTATTCTGCACATTTTGTATTTTTACGCGACCTTATAGCTCGCTTGGTTCCCCCAAAATCGATCAAAACGTAAAATACCATAAAAGTACCTGGTTCAAAGCCATGTGGTGGATTCTACCGTGGGGTTGGCGTGCGGTGCGAAGCACGCAATGCATTGTGTATTGAAAATATTGTCAATATGTGGAATGGCGTGCCGCAATGCATCGTGTATTAAAAGTAATCAAAATATGCGGAATGGCGTGCGAACCATTTTGCAGCTATCCAACACTGTCGTGAATAGACCTAGGCCTATTTCCCAAATTGTTGATTGAAACCCTAAAACATAGGCCTATAAACTTAATTTTGGAAATTTGCTCAACTCACGTCAGCGGTTCAGCTGCGTGGTCGAATTATTTCGTACTCTATGTAGAGATAAAAATTGCAAATATAATGATGTCATTTTTGTTGTTTAACATTTTCGTGTGAACTTCTATAACTTTGCAAAATTATGTTTTTATAATTATTATTAGCGAATTTCCAAAGGAAAGATAAGCTATTGCAGTGACTCTTATGGCGAGACCTAAGGTCGGAAGTAGTAAGTGAGCACCGATCACGGTCCCCAGAAAAGTTTTGGGTTATTATTAAAATGTGTACATTTTTGTGTTCGCACTCTAACGGCGGCATTTTACGTCCGATTTGGTCCAAATTTGGTAAACAAAAATCCAACAACCGAAATAACTTTTTTTTATAGGAAGTAAATTTTTTTAGGGATATTTCGTACTGGAATGAAACTTGTTGCGGTTTTATCTGCAAATGTAAATGTATTAGATTATTTTGCACATTTTGCTTTTTGCAAAATCGACCAAAACGTAAAGTACTCACGTTAGTAATGGCAAATTTGTTTCACAGTTCTGAGTTGTTCTCGTTTGAAATTTTTTAAATGAATTGTTGGAACAAGATGTTAAATAAGTCTTCTACATCGATGGATACCGTGAAAATTTCAATTCAATCGGTTTAGTCTTTCTAGAGATATCAAGTGGCCTACTTACAGAGCTAGTAAAATAATTGTTTCCGGTCATATGTTTATAGGAATCTTTTCCTTTATTTTGACAAATTAAATGTAACCGACCCCCCAATTATCACATCAATTATATCTGTTTATATTAAAATCTAGAAAATCACAGGCTGATTAATTAGATAGTCCTACAAATTAGAAATTCACAATTTAAAAAACAAACTATTTACAAACAACATTAAGGCCTACCTAAGCATAACCCCAAACTATAAAATACACTTGGTTTGTTTAAGTATTACAGATGATGGGTGAAATCAGCTGTTAAACGAATAGGTAGGCCTATTTCTTCTTTAAATTTGTATAAACAAATATTTTGCCGATAAAAGGTTGTACTTATTATATATAGTTTATAACCTCAAAGCAAATATTATAGGGTAACGTATATTATAGTATTCATTACGTCAATAACTCATATTTAAAAAAAAATCAACTTCACAAGAAATTATAACGATTGAAGTTGTAAACATAACCCCAAACCATAATCAACACTGGGTGTACAGATGATGGATGAAATCAGCTGTTATATTATATGTTACTCACGTACGTACGTATACTCGCTTTTATAGGAGTTGATTGTTGAGCCTATAACCACGACATGGTTAACAGAACTACAGCGCCTGCAATAACTAAAATACTACCAGTTATACAGTACACGGAATACTGTTGGGTAGCATGAGATTTCATTGGGCAAGGCAAATTGAGTGTGCGTGAAGCGTCCAGACAGCGCTTTTTTCCCCAAATTGATGGTCGTGAACTGTATTTGATTATAATTAAATTTGAATACAATCTTCCTAAATTTACACTGATATGTATTAAATTTGAAATTCGATATGTACTTGTTGTTATAAAATACTAGGGGAGACCACTGCGTGCTCCACACGCCAACCCATGGAACTTCCTAAAAACATATGTTTTGTTTTATTTATATTAGAGGTGTAGGATTAATAATAACCTCAAAACTAAGATGGTAAATAATGTTAAATGTTCGAAACAAATTATTTCGTATATTTTATAACAGCAGTTATAATATTATTTAATAATTGTTTCATATTTTATCAATTATTAAATCAATCAATTAAATTATAATTTGTCTTATTTGTTTTTAGTAAGGATATAACATAGCTTTTTCTTATTTTTAAATTCCTTAACACAATTTTTTATTGGTTTGTGTGTCTTGAAACATGTGTTGGTTCAGTCTAGGCCTAACTTAAAATAGGCCTAATTATTATTTTGTACTAAGCTGGACATCCGAATCAACTGTTTTCATCTGTTATTTCATTCAATTGGTTGCTATGGTAATGAATGTGAATACATTCAAGATATTTTGGTTTGTCAACAGTCTAGGCCTAACCTAAAATTATGTTTAAATTATTTTGCCTGCCTTAACGGCAACATACACATAAATGTGTATGTTATGTTTTTATGCACATCTTTGCACAGTACGTTTTTAATGATATAAGTTTGATTTTTCAATTGTCGTTTTTTAGTTTTTCGTAATGTTGCTTATTTTTATTGGTACTGTTCTTAGATGCACAATCACGTGTTTTAGCCTAATAATCAGCTAGTTAGGGAAATTTAAAATGATGTTCTTTATTACATTCTACATGAAATTATTTAAAAAATGTAAATAAATTGTGCAAATATAGAATGATTGATCATTCATTTAAAACAAACCGGGTGTAAAACTGTTCAGTAGAAACCTCAAGTGAACACTTTAAAGAAGTGCAAAGTTGAAATTTTACCTCATGTTTAATTGCCATAAGAAAACTTTTAATCTCGTTTTTTAAATGGTTACTGAACAGATACCAAAATCTAAGGTAAAATGTGCAAAATGTATTTGTTATTCCCGTTCATTTGACACTACCCGCATGTAAATTTGTCCAGTGGAAGTCTTTTTAATTTTGTGTTTTAATATATAGGATTTTTCTCTTGTATATTTTTTTGTAAAGTTGGTGGTTTTCAAGATAACCCTGTGTTAAAAGTTTGCAACGGCGGCCATCTTGAAAATGATGAACATAAATTCTTGGTGTTTGGCACACTGTGTAAACCGTAACATACGAAATTCTTATACCAAATTTTAACTCATTGTCTATACTAATATTATAAAGAGGTAAAATTTGTTTGTTTATTTGTATGTAGGGGGTAAACTCTGGAACTACTGAACCGATTGAAAAAAATAGTTTACTAATAAAAAGCTACACTAACTCTGAGCAACATAAGCTATAATTCGTTTTGATAAAAACATTTTTTATTTCAATATTTGTAAATTTAGTCGGAAAATTCTTAGGTTAGGCCTAGACTGATGAACCAACACTTGTATTTACATTTATTACCAAAGCAACCAATTGAATAAAATAACAGATACAACAGCTGTTTGCTCCAATATTTCCATTGAAAGCTGATTTCAAACTTTGAAGCAATTATTTGTGTTTCTAACTTTTAGGTTAGGTTTTTATTAAAGTCTAGACCTGAGCCTTGCTGGTTCTTTTAAACCTTACTATAACTGCTGTTATAAAATATAAAATAATTTGATTTGAAGATTTAACATTATTTACCATTCTTAGCTTTGGGGTTATTATTACTCCTACACCTTTATTATAAAGAAAACATAACATGATTATGTGTATAGAAGGTTCCAACGGAGTTTCCCCTAGTCTCTTATATTTTGGAGGTACAGTGAAAATTTGTAAAAAAACAAAATGGCGGATTGCGACTAAACTAAGTCAAATTTTAAAAAAATTACTGAACACTTTGTACAGCACGCTAAGGTTTTCGTCTCACTCTGTATATGAATTTTAGTGTTTTTTACGCCTTTTTGCCATTTTGAGGAAAAACTATGCACATTGGTAACTAAATATCAAGAGAACAAAGATGTGGAGCATACAATTTCGTACAAATTTTTTTCAAATTCCGTCATAGTTTTGCCATTAGAGGGCGCGTAAGAAATATGTACAATATATATAGACTTTTATGCCTTTTTTTTAGATTTTGAGCCAAAACTGCAAAATTATATAAATAACTTTGTTATAATATATAATTTTTATCTCAAAATTACTGTGTGTTATTTAATTAAATAATTCAATGTCCTCTTCGAATTCCTTAAAATCATATGTTTACATAATATTTCTTAATTACCTTAGCAAAATACCATTCGCTCAAAAATATTCTACTCCTTTTGCAATTTAAATTATTAAAAACCAAAAATTAAATCCATTCATTCGGCAAATCATTTAATAAAAATCCTACAATTGAAAAAAAACAGAGTTTTCTTCAAATTCTAGATATTATATGACATAACAGTTCGAGACAGATTAGTGCTTTGTTTTCCTTTAAAACTTTTGTTTTCAATTCAAAATAATACATACAGTAGACAGTTGCTCACCCTCTAGCGGCGGAACTGAGCTAAACTAAATGAATTGGAAAACACCTAGAGATAGTACATATTTATGTTATACAACTTTGTTCTCTATATATTTTTAAATTTCATAGCTTTTAGACAAAATAGAAAAAAAGGCGAAAAATGATAAAATTCATGTATATATTTTTTTTGCAAAAAGCTGTGGGAAGATTTTATATAAAACAGCAATTTTTTACTAATTTGAACGGACTACTAAAAATGTATATTTTGTATAGGACTAGATTTAATTTGTTAAAAAAAGTAAATCTAATTATACATATAGCCTATATATTCTCAAAAATACCCTTTTTAGCAAAATTCCAAAGGAAAGATGAGCTATTGCAGTGACTCTTATGGTGAGACCTAAGGTCAGTGAGCACCAATCATGCTCCCCAGAACACGTTTATATCATTAAAATGTTATATATTTATGAAATATATGTGTTCGCACTCTAGCGGGCACATTTTAAGTCTGATTTAGCCCAAATTTGTTACACACTGCCACGCGCAAACCTCCCTACCCTTTAAATTTATTCAATAAACACAACCTTTTGTTGTTAACTTTAACACTTTCCCTCATCAAATAACACCCACGTGTTTTCAGGCCTTATTTGACGTTGTTCTGTTGTACTACCCCGTGAGAACAATTTGAGAGGTTTGGCGAGGGCAAGAAAAGGAAAACTTTTTGTTTCCTATTCTTAAGTTTTAAATTTTAAATTAATTAGACCTGTTTTGTCTTTTGTGTAGTACACTAGCTCAATTCTAGACTCTTTTTCGGGATCGTTCCCTTTGGAGTTAAATTTGTAGTGATCCGTGAATAACTCACCTGCTGACTTAATTACACTAGAGCACTGAATGGTTTTAGGATTAATTTGATTGGATTTGTAAATTATATATTCAAAATTTTTCTATTGAAAACACAAAAACGATTTATTAATTAACATAAATCCATTAACTTTGAAACAACAAATTATTATTTTCAAAAACACAATGAAATTTATTAATCTTTAACTTATAATTACATATATTGAAAAGTAGCAAAGTGATTAATTAATTTATTAATTAAAATTTGTATATTAATGATTATATTATTTACATACGACGATTTGCCATTGTGAGTAATGAAATTTACTAAACGAGTTTACTTTATTCAATTTCCCCAGAATCTACTTGAATTTATTTATTTAGTTTATTTTAATTTATTTATTATTTTGTAAAAAAGGGATTTATTTAAAATTATAAGTAACAATGATCGTTTGCCACTTACAGAACACAAGAAGTTCGACGCGTAATTCCTTCTGTTGATTTCCAGCGATTTAAAGTTGTTCTCCTTGGTCCCCAAAATGGTTTCTTCGGCTTACAGTTGTCTTCTCCTAGACTTAATTAAAGTTGTCCTCTCCCAGTTGATTGTAGTATCTTTTGGCAAGATAGGCCGTTTATATGGATATTCTTCTCCCGAAATTATCACGACCCGACTTAGCTTTAGGCCGGAGCTAGAAACGTAACGCACACCGAACTGATCGCCCTTTGACTTTCTCTAAGTACCCTCGGAGCTTGGTCAGATGTCTACTCGTTGGCGTTCCGTGCTAAACTGATGTTAGAAGGGATGCAGGCTTCTATCCTCGACTTTTAACTTGTCAAACCAGCATCTTCCTCTATGTAACAAGAAATCCTGATTTCTTGCTTTAGAAATATATTTTTTGGTCTTAATATATTTCCTGATTTATTTGATGAATTTTAGTGCCTTTATTTCCCATCGATTAGGCCTAATTTAATTATTATCTTCATTTATTGAATTACAATGTGCGGTCCGTTTTGTTTTGCGTAGTAGATCCGATGACGTCACTTCCCCCTCGGAGCTTGGGCCTTGCGTGCCTGTATGAACTTGTCGATTGACAATTTTTGCATTGATTTCACCCAAACTCTATAACTTCTTTTTGCGTGGTCGGATTTTGGTTTTATTGACTTCTATGGATTGGTTGACGTTTTCTGGTTTCTCTGGAATTCGAATGGCGTTTCTACTCCTCTTCATTCTTGAGTTATAGACTTCGTTAGTTTTGCTTAATTTTTGAAATTTATTTCCTGTAAATTTGAAATTTTCCATTTTTTCTTGCTTATATCCTCTTCGGTTGGTCTTGAAACGCGTAAATCTGGTGTTGGTTTTTTGATAGCTTGTTTGGTTATCTAGTTTTTCAGCTTGTTGTTACTCTAATTTGCTTCGTTTGGCTTTCGGCGTCTCATTCCCCCCCTTTAAAGCTCTTTTCATATCTCACATGGCATTACAATTTATTACACATATATATACCCTATTTTATCAATATTTCCCTTTTATTAATCTCCCTTGTATTTATTTTGAATTAATAAAATTTTTTATTAATTAATTTTATTTTTACAAAACTATTTATTTATTTATATTGAACTTCGGCTTGATTATGCCCTATTATTTACTCTATTAAATGCTATTTTTTATGATTTAATTATATTTGAACTTTATGAGTTATTGGCCTTTTTATGCCCAAGAATGACTTTACACTTTATTTTTTAGCTATTAAATTTTATAACTGTATATTTTTTATTACTTTATTTTCTTAACCCTTTTTAAGTCTACAAATGACTCTACTTTGTTTTTGGATTTTATTTAAATTCTGCAAAATCGATTTGTTTACGCTTAAATTTTTGTCTATTACTTTTTAACAAATTATCATAACAAAATTATTTTATTACTCCTTGCTTATTTAACTCTCCTTTCAACATAAATCTAATAATAACAACTTTTTTTTATAAAATTACAAACCCCTATCTTTCAATGTTAATTCATTTCTACCAAATTTAGACAAGACCGGACAAGTCCATGCCTGTTAGATCCTGCAAGGTTTTGGTTCGACTTTGTCGCTAAAGCATACGTCATAGTCTGCACGTATTTAACTAACACAATTTTAAATAAACGGTACCAGAAACTGGCACATACTTTCTCACAAACATATTTAAATTATTAAACAGATTCACAATAACTTCATTATTGAGGAGAGGTGATTTATTAGTAGGAGATTAACTAATGAATATTATTATTATTAGCTGGAGATAAAACTATTCGAACGATTTCGAACAAATTTGCACCAAACACGTCAATTAGGCCTGTATAGATGCACGAACAATGGATTTGAAAATTTTTGAAAAACATTGCCCTTTATGGCCAAAAAACCCCAAAAATCAGTTATTATTATTAGCTAAACGAGAATTTTTAGAAAGATGCAGTTTTTTGCATATGGTAGGGTACATTAAAGGCTACAAATAAGCCTAATTTTATCAAAATCGTTAGAGCCGTTTTTTTATAAAAAAAATAATAACTGATTTTTGGGGTTTTTTTTGCCAAAATGGGGGTTGTTTTTCAAAATTTTTCAAATCGTTTTTCGTGCATCTATACAGGGCCTACTTGACATGTCTGGTGCAAATTTGTTTGAAATCGAACGAATAGTTTTCCCTCTAGCTTTGTGTATACATACAGACAGACATTTTGTAAAAACCACTTTTTTGGATTCAGGGGGTCCCAAAACGGATATTTCCACAAAAATCTCAACATCGGTTTTTTTTTGGCGATCACTATACTTTCTCTATACTATAGTATAGTGAGAAAGTAAAAAACCTATTATAGAAAAACCGTATTTTCAGTAGGGAATCCCCGATTACTTTAGCATCACTTCAACCTAACCTACAAATAACTAAAACTGGGCACATACCTGTATACCGCGGTATTCCAATACAACGTCACTAAAGCGACGATCAACAGAGAAGTAAAACCTGCTATGCGTATACTAAGCACACTCGGTTGACGCATGTTCTACGCAAACGTCGTCTCGGCCAATACATTTAGTGCCAGTCTTACCTGTTCGAAATGGAAACAGACAATTTCACTGATATGATAACAACTACTCCAATCTGTATACAATACAAGAGATAAAAACCCTAATCATTCTAAAGCCCTGTCAGCGTGAAACTGATTTGTGTGCGTTACGTTTATCTGTTGTTAAAAGCTGAATTTTGTTTTTGTGTTAAGTTGAAATAACTTATTATAAACTGGCTTACTGTTTGTGAAGAGCGTAATGGAACGCATGCGCGGTACGGTTAGCAAACGAACCAGTCTGATTGAACAGGTGTTTTGTGGTATATACGGCGAAATGTGTTTTGTGGAGTGAAGAGAAGCCCTTGCTCATTAAACGCTACGGTCTTCTTTTTTCCATTTTTTGCCAAAACCGGGCTGAGCGGTGTCCTCCCACTTGCGGTCAATTCCAGATTCGGTAAGGGCCAGTTGCGGTAAATCGAAAAATTCTTCTCCCCACTTGCGGTCAATTCCAGATCCAGTAAGGGCCAGTTGCGGTAAATCGAAAAATTCTTCTCCCCACTTGCGGTCGTATTTTTTTCATTTGAACTTTGAATTAGGTTAGGTTGGGTTTTAAAAAAATAACTATACAGGGTGTCCCATAAGTAAAGTGCCAAACTTTGGGGAATGGTTCTATGGGTCAAAAAAAGTTAACATAAACACAAACCCGAAAACGCTTAGTTTTCTAGATATCCGCCATTTTGTTTTTTTGTACAAAATAATTCTTATCTAGAGAACGGTTTGACTGACTGAGTTCAAACTTGGCACGAGGTTTAACCTAACAATGTTACATCTCAAGAAAAATAAGCAATTAAATCCAATCATGAGTTTCAAAATGGCGGCAGTTTGAAAATTTCACATCTAAATTACTCACAACCGTACATTTTAACAAAAAATGTCAACTTTTTTTGCAGCCCTTTTGATTCCCTATCGGATGGTGTAACTGTCAAAACAATCGGATGAAGGTTTAGTTGTTGGTTTTATACTATGTAATCATTGATTATTTACCATCTTAGCTTTGGGGTTATTATTAATCCTACTCCTTTATTATAAAGAAAACTTAACATGATTATCTGTACAGAAGCTTTCAATGGGGTTGGCGTGCGGAGCATGCAGGGGTTTCCCCTAGTATTTTATATTTTTAACTACAGGCAAAATAGGTTTTTTGTCGTTTCTGTAGGTCAAAGGACAAAGAACGACCGAGTTATAGAAAAAAAAAAAAAAAACTGGAAACACAATTTCCTAGTAATTGTCTACAACATCCAAAATTAACCTACGACCAAAATTTTTTTTAAATTCTTGTAGTTTTCTATACTAATATTATAAAGAGGTAAAGTTTGCTTTTTTGTTTATTTATTTAGGGGGTAATCTCTGGCACTACTGAACTGATTGAAAAAATAGTTTTACTAATAAAAAGCTACACTATCCCTGAGTAAGGCCAGGGACACACGGGCCGGCGGAACCGCCGGCCGGTTTTTCCGCCGGATCCGGCGAAGTAGAAGTACATTGAAAGGCATGAGTCAGGACACACTGCGCCCGGACGGCGAAACGGCCGAACCGGCGCCAAAAGCGACCGGCGGTTCCACCGGGTATTCTCTACTTTGCCGGTCAGGCTGTTTAGCCGGTCCACCCCTCCAGTAGTGACTTTTGGTATTGTTGAAGGTGTTGGTGGGAATTTCCCTGATTTGTATTGGCAACACTGCCCTTCAGTCGTCGCTCAACCCTCAGAAGTTGGTTGTGTTGTGTTAAATAGTGTCCGAGCGTGTTGTCATGTCTACGGATATAGATATTGATTTATTGATAAGTTTAGTTCATGAAAGACCTGAACTATGGGACAGATCTTTGGAGTTATACAAGGACAAGAACACAGCACGGCTAATTTCTTCCGTCTTGACAGTTTCATTTCTTTCTCACAACTGAAGAGCCTTTAATAATAATACTAATAAGACTTTTAATAATACATTTACTGCGCAATCCGGCAGTTTACCCGGATCAATGTGTTCACTCTTTTACATTTCGCCGGATCCGGCGAAAAAACCGGCCGGCGATTTCACCGGCCCGTGTGTCCCTGGCCTAACATAGGCTATAATTCATTTCGATAAAACCTTTTTTTTTATTTCAATATTTGTAAATTTAGTCGGGAAAAATTCTTAGGTTAGGCATAGAATGATAAACCAGCACATGTAGCCTACTTACATTTATTACCATAGCAACCAACTGAATAAAATAACAGATAATATAGCTGCTGTTTGCTCCAATATTTCCATTAAACTTAACAGCCTATTTCAAATATTAAAGCAATGTTTTTTGAATCTCTAGCTTTTAGGTTTTAACCGTTATTATAACTGCTGTTATAAAATATAAGAAATAATTTGATTTGACCATTTAACGTTATTTACCATCTTAGTTTTGAGGTTATTATTAAACCTACACCTTTATTATAAACCAGGGGAAACCCCTGCGTGCTCAGCATTCCAACCCCCCGTTGAAACCTTCTATACACATAATCATGTGATGTTTCCTTTATAATAAAGGTGTAGGATTAATAATAACCCCAAACCTAAGACGCTAAATAATGTTAAATGTTCAAATCAAATTATTTCGTACATTTTATAACAGCAGTTATAATAAAGGTTTAAAGAACCAGCAAGGCCTAAGGTCTACACTTTAATAAAACCCTAACCTAAAAGTTAGAAAAAAACAAAAAATAATTACTTCAAAGTTTGAAATCAGTTGTTAATGGAAATATTAGAACAAACAGCTGTTATCTGTTAATTTATTCAGTTGGTTGCTATGGTAATAAATGTAACATGTGTTGGTTTATCAATCTAAGCCTAACCTAAGAATTTTTTCCGACTAAATTTACGAATATTGAAATAAAAAAAGGTTTTTATCGAAATGAATTATAGCCTATGTTACTCCGGGATAGTGTAGCTTTTTATTAGTAAAACTATTTTTTCAATCAGTTCAGTAGTACCATAGATCATGAATAATAAATAGATCTTGCATCCATACGGGGGCTGTGTTCCGGAAAAAGGTTGTCGCGAAAATAGAACATAATCGTGCCGCGATGTAGCGCTAGGGAGAAAGCATTGGTAGTATTGGTGTTTAAAACAGCTTCCTTCGTTTCCCCAATAGATAGCGCCAAAAAAGTCGAATTTCCAGTGGAACAAAATGTTGCATTGGATCGGAGTTCTATTAGGTTATCCAAATACAATGGTAGTACCAGAGATTACCTCCTACATACAAACAAAAAAACAACCTTTACCTCTTTATAATATTAGTATAGATAAAACATAACATATTATGTTTTTTAGACGGTTGCGTTGGGGGTTGGCGTGCGGAGCACGCAGGGGTCTCCCCTAGTAATAAATAGGATAAAATCCATTGTTCTGAAATGTTGGTTTTAGGCTAATTTTAAATGTTGTAGACAATTACAACGAAATTATGATTTAAGTTTTTTGCTAACAACACGGTTATCTTTTCACCTACAGAAACAAAACAAAAACAAGAAAATATTTTGTCAGTCGTTAAAAAAGACAAATATTTTGTCTCTTGTTCAGTTAAACATTTTCAAAGTTAAATATTTATAAAATTAAAGATTTTACAAAAAAAAGTAAATGTGTGCAGTCGTGGGACCCCCGTCAGGAACTTCATCACGCCTTTTCTTCAATTCTTTTACCAGCCTTAACGGCAACATACACACATAATTTTAATATTTCAATTGCCGTTTATTATTAGATTGTTTTTTATACAAATATTTACTGTTTCCAAACGTTTAATGTTTATTAATAAAGGTGTAGAATTAATTATAACATCAAAGCTAAGATGGTAAACACAGTTAAATGTCCGTTAATTGTAAATACATTCAATAAACATAAAATGTTTGTTCATCAGTCAAGGCCTAACCTAAAATTTTTGTTTGTATGTTCAATTTATTTTACCTGTCTCAACCTTTTCAGTGGCGGGTTTTGAACAACATAGGGTCACATTATCAAAATGATTATTTACTTGTCCTAAAAATCAAGAAATCAAAAGTTTAGTATTTTTTTCCTGTTTTTTTTATAGTAAATATATATATATATATATATATATATATATACTTTAGTAAAATTATGCAAAACAGTCCAAGCCGGAGACCAGATCTAGTCATATCCCGTCAGCTTGGAAGCGAGCCAACCACCGTTTGCTTTACTTCCGCCCTCCTACCCTCAGACCACAGATATGATTAGATATCTGGTCTCCCTAGCCTAGATTCGAACCCAAGGCAGGTAAAATAAATTAAATATGCACACAATAATTATAGGTTACGCCTAGACTGGAGAACAAACATTTTATGTTTATTGAATGTATTTCAGCGCTTGACGATAGTATCTGAACTACGCCGGACGGAACCGATCGTCTATTAATTCAAATTGATGAACCAAATCACAATCATGTTTCTTGAATGTATTTACATTCATTGCCAAAGCAACCAATTTGATAACGCCTTTTCTTTACTGGTTAGCGAATTTCCATAGGAAAAATGAGCTATTGCAGTGGCCCTTATGGTGAGACCCAAGGTCGGGAGTAGCAAATGAGCACCGATCATGGTCCCCAGAACAAGTTTTGGGGTGTCATTAAAAATCATATACAGGGTGAGTTTTAAATGTCCCCCCCTAATTTTTTCCGCATTTCTTAAGATATGGACTCCCAACCACCACCGAACATCATTGATTAGTTTATACTTTCTTTTGATGAGGTTCACATTTTTGGCCGCCATCTTGGATCCGCCATATTGGAATGAACTTTTATTTTTTAAAAGTAAAGGTAAGGTTGTGACCCATCATTTCAAACTATTTTTTTCCGTAGAACACGATGCCGCAATCGGTTTTTAATTATCTGCTTTCGTTCTCAAGATATTAACAATTTTGTAAAAAAAATAAATTTTTCAAAAATCCCTTGTTTTATTCAATTTTTTTAAAATATCGACCCTTTATCTTCAGATATAACAGTTTGGTAGTAGCTTATAGATTTTTATTAAGTTTTAAATTTGTACTGCCATCTTTAGTAAATTTTTTTGATTTCAGTGTATTAACAACTTTTCTCTGCGAAACTGAAGATGGCAGTAAACATTTATAACTTAATAAAAATCTATAAGCTACTACCAAACTGTGATATCTGATGATAAAGGGTCGATTTTTTTAAAATTTAATAAAACAAGGGATTTTTGAAAATTTATTTATTTTACAAAATTGTAATATCTTGAGAACGAAAGCAGATAATTAAAAACCGATTGCGGCATCGTGTTCTACGGAAAAAAATAGTTTGAAATGATGGGTCACAACCTTACCTTTACATTTAAAAAATAAAAGTTCATTCCAATATGGCGGGTCCAAGATGGCGGCCAAAAATGGGAACCTCATCAAAAGAAAGTATAAACTAATCAATGATGTTCGGCGGTGGTTTCGAGTCGATATCTTAAGAAATGCGGAAAAAATTAGGGGGGGCACATTTAAAACTCACCCGGTATATATATATATTTATATATGTGTTCGCACTCAACGGCCGCATTTTAATTTCGATTTGGTCCAAATTTGGTATACGTATTGGTTGTCTATGTGGATCGGACGAGTTCGTTAGAAAAAAAATCCAACAATCGGAAGTACGTTTTTTGACCGGAAGTAACTATTTTTTGAGATTTTTACTACGAGAATGAATTTTTTTTAGAGTTTTTTCTACAAATATAAATGTCGGATGATATTCTGCACATTTTGTTTTTTTACGCGACCTTATAGCTCGCTTGGTTCCCCCAAAATCGACCAAAACGTAAAATACCATAAAAGTACCCGGTTCGAAGCCAAGTGGTGAAAACTCGCGAGGCCACTAGGCGCAAACAAATTCTACTAATATATTGCGTACACACAGACAGCTGATCAACGCCTTCGTGAGTAGACCTATTTCCCAAATTGTTGGTTGAAACCCTAAAACAGAGGCATATAAACTTAATTTTGGAAATTTGCTCAACTCACGTCAGCGGTCCAGCTGCGTGGTCGAATTATCTACATCTATAAATGGCAAAGCCCTGGCTCACTGACTCATTCATCAATAATTCTCCAACTTCCCATGTAGGTAGAGAGCTGTAATTTGGCATGCGTATACTTTGTGATGTAAATAGGAAAACTAAAGAAATTTCATTTTGATATTCATATATTTAGGGGTAGTTTTGTGGGTTTAGGGGTAGTTTTGACTGATCACAGTTTCTCAAAAACCATACCACCTAGGAACTTTAAATTTGGTACACATATTGCTCATAGGCACTAGAGGCACATAAGAACTTATTTTAAAATATTCGGCCTGTAAGGGTTGAAACAACCCCTAAATAAATAAATATTGTTGGTTATATATCTCAAAAACCTTTCCTAATCTTAACAAATTATTTGAATTCTACAATGAACTTGCAGTAAAATGTATCAATAAAACAATCAAAACTGTCGCGGACTATTAAAATGTACACGGTAGACGCGGTCAAACTGCGTGCTATTTCCGCGATAAAGCATGTTTCTGAAACTATATTATCTGAGTTTTAGATTACGTAGTATTATACAATTTGAAGTCACCATGGTCAGGCTCGTCTTTCATATAAAATAAACGGTATCACTTAACTGACACAAACTTTCTCCCAACTTACTGTAGTCAAAATATATTGTTTTTAATCATTTTATTTACTACTTTTTAGAACAAAACAAAAAAATAATATTCTACCTACGTCAATCGTATAAAAAAGTTATTGTCCCAGGCGGGATTCGATCACGCGACCTTTGAATTACTGGCCGTGCTCGCTACCGTGGTGCTACCCCGTGCAGCCGCTGCCGCGATGCTAGATTGACAACACAAACTTGTTTATTTTTAAACATTTCCCATAATTATAAAACGCCGAAGTTTTGATAAAAGCGGGTGGTGTCATTTTGTTTGGCATCTTAAGCACTATAAATACTGAAAATTTGATCAAAATCGTTAGAGCCGTTTTTGAGAAATTTGCATTTTTGTCGTTTTTTATGGGTTTTTAGGGGTAAATTAACCTTAAAAATTAAAAATTCCAAAAAATGAAAAAAACGCCTGGAGATATTAGGGTTTAGTACCTACATACCAAATTTCATGAAAATCGGACCAATAGTGTCCTCTCTGGTTGTGTATACATACAGACAGACTGACAGACAGACACCACTCTAAAAACACTTTTTTGGGTTCAGGGAGCACCAAAACAAAAAATTCCACTAAAAATATTTTTGGGTTCAGGGAGCACCAACACAGATAATTGCACTAAACAATTTTTTGGGGTTCTGGGAGCACCAAAACAGATAATTCAACTGAAAATTCAAATTCGAACATTTTTACGAAAACAATACTTTCTCCATATACTACGTATAGGGTGGAGAAAGTAAAAAAACAGGTTTTTAGAGGAAAGATGTGCGATTCTACCCATCTCATTTTCTACCTGAAATATATTTTTACGTAATTGTACACATTGAAAAAGTAAAATGTAAACTTCAGTTCAGGAATCATCTGACATAAAATTTTCAGTGAGCGAAGATTTTTTAATTTTTTAAGTAACGATGTTTCGTCAGCGGGAAAGTTGTAGGAAATTTCAAGTGCTAAAATTGTTGTTTAAACATGTTTTGTCTCCAAAAACCCGTTTTAAGGTAGTTGATTAACGACAATAAAATTGCGCTCGAAACTAAAAGGTCCTGCCACAAACGCTCCGTTGGTTCGATCACGCTGTTTATTTATTCTGGATTCACGTTTTTATTCATTAGTTTTCATAATAAAATATATTTTAGTATTTGTTTTTTATTGCGTTTGTAAATAATTTCGTTAATTTATAAAAGTTGTGTAAATCCTATTTTAAAGTGAGAAAACAATAACTGAAAGAGAAGAGCATCTCGTAGTATTTTGTTATAATTAATTGTATATTTTCAAATAATAATCTATATTATTAAATGATTTTTTTCGAAAACTATTTTCAATCACCCAGCCTCTCCTAATGGACCGATTGTGAAGATTTTTTTTAATTGTGTTTATTTTGATCTCTAGATATGTCATCAAGCAATGAAATTTTTTTTAACATTCGAGGCCATAAAAATTCCAATTTTATGAATTTTATTGGTTTTTTGGATTTATTTTCAAAAATAAAAAAGGTACGAGGTTGGTTGATAAGCTCAATAGGAAGAGCTAAAAATTTAGAACATTTACGCCGCTTACAGTACCCTTCTATATCCTGTTATTTAAATTATTGAATTATATAATTATAGTAATTATTGAATTATCAATGTTAATTAAGTAACGACCGTTATTGTAGGTTTGTGCTTCACGTGTACCGTATGCGTTTGCTTTGTAATTATTAAATTATCGATGGGGAATTACATTATCGACCCATTACGTCGTTATTTTTCTACCAATTTGTAAAAAAAAGTGTAATTTTATTCGTTTTACACTGCAGAGTTGCAGAAAAATATAAAAATCCAATAAATTGAGTTTATTTTAACAACTGACATTTTTAAATTACGCCATGTTACTTAAATGGGAGACATTTGTGTAAGAACTACCCATTAGTTTGGGCGTCACCAGTTAGGCACATGGCAAATGTACCAATTTGAAGCCCAAACATTCCTAAAAATATAAAATTTATCATTTCCTCATTTTAAGTTTGTTAAGAAATACAAATTATAAAATCTTAAAAATTGCCCACGTTATTTATTTTTGTCTAGAAGCTCGCCCTTTGTTTGAGAGAACCTTTCGACGTACGCTCATAGCATATATTTCAATTTGAAGCTTAAACCTTCTCATTGTGTCATTTTACTACTTCAAGTAGGGATTAAAAGGAATTCAATCCGTTGTGGTAAATTGTATAGTATTTTTATATTTACAACTAGCTGGCCCGACCCGGCTTTGCACGGATAGACAAATCAACCTGATACTAATAATTAGCCCAAGCGTTTTAGTTCATTGTAAAAAAAATGTTCATTGTAGGCCTAACCTAAAATTATATTCAGTTTTTGATCCAAATAAGTTGTTAATCAAAATCAGCTGTTTTAAGCTTTTCATACGAACAGCTGTTTTTTGTGCCCATGATAAAATCAAAAGAAATCTTTCTTCTTCTTCCTTAAGATTGACCTTCCATAAGATTAACATTGAAACTTTGAGGGCCACTGGGGCGTAGCCCTTATCACTAAGGGGTATGACAAATAGATGTTAGCCGATTCTCAGACCTACTCAATATACTCACAAAATTTCATGAGAATCGGTCAAGCCGTTTCGGAGGAGTACGGGAACGAACATTGTGACTCGAGAATTTTATATATAAGATTAACAGGTGATTTATTATTAGTCAAATGTCAACTAGGCGCTTTTAATAATCGGACAGCTGATCTAGGTTTTTACTTATTTGCTTATACATTTAAACACAAATGTAACATTTATAAAGTAATTATTAAACCTTAAGTGTGACGTTTTTAAAATTTCTGATTTCGTTCAGTTATGAAAAATGTATTAACAATAAAACGATAAATTACTCAATTTTTTAATGTAATTATCTATTGCGGTTACATTTTTAACGTGCGTACAAAACACGATGAAAAACTTGTTTAAGCTATGTACAATTTTATGTGTGTGACAATATCTATATTTTTCTATCTATATCTATACACAGGGTGTTCCATAAAGATAATGACAGCAAATGTACATACAATATTGCAGTATTTACAGTGTTGGTATAGAATGCCGCCGAGTTAAACAAACATATCATTACACATAACTTAACTTTTATCCTAAATTCCATTGTTTTGACAGTTACACCATCCGATAGGGAATCAAAAGGGCTATAAAGTCGAAATTTTTTTGATGAAATGTACGGTTTTTGAGCCATTTGGGTTTGAAAATTTCAAACAGCCGCAATTTGCAAACGCATGATTTAATCGCTTATTTTTCTTGAGATAAATCATTGTTTAGGTTAAACTTCATGCCACGTTTGAACTCAATCAGTCAAACCGTTCTCTAGATATGAATTACTGTATTTTGTACAAAAAAACAAAATGGCGGATATCTGAAAAACGAAGCGTTTTCGGGTTTAGGTTTATATGAACTTTTTTTTCTTATTTTGACCCATAGAACCATTCTCCGAAGTTTGGCTGTTTATTTACGGGACATTCTGTATATAAATAAAAATATCGTTTGTTCATAATCTCAAATCTCCAAAAGTTCTTCGCCGATTACTTTGACATTTTTTACTCGACATTACGTTCGAATACAAACATATTTTTATATACTTTTTTTTAAAAACATCTATATCTATTGAACATAAAACATCATCAAAATATACTAAATATTTAACAAAAATGTGAGCGCCAATAAATGTGTTTATTGACTAGAATAATATCAGTAATCAGCTGTTTGTTATATTTCCATTAACACCTGATTTCAAACTTTAAAACATTTATTTGTATGGTATTTCTAACGTTTAGGCTAGGTTTTTGTAACTGATGGACGTAAAAACAAATCAAACTGTACTAAATATTGTATAGAAAAAAGTGCACCATAATATATAATTATTAAATATGTTGGTACGGCAATCAGCTGTTTGCTCGAATATTTCCTTTAACAGCTGATTTCAAAATTTGAAACAATTATTTCTATTTCCAACATTTAGGTAGAGTTTTGTTTAAGTGTAGACCTGCTGGTTTAACCTTTATTATAAGTGATTGTATAAAATATAAGAAATAATTTGATTTGGACATTTCACATTATTTACCATCTTAGCTTTGAGATTATTATTAATCCTAACCTTTTATTGTAAAGAAAACATAACATATGTATATAGGAAGGTTCCAACGCGGTTGGCGTGCGTAGCACGCAGGGGGTCTTCCCTAGTATTTTATATTCGTCACTGGTAAACCCCCGTGAAAAATCACAGGCAGATTGATTAGATACACATTACAATCCGCGAATGTAGCGATCACCGAAAACTATTGTAAAAAAGAGCCTTAAGAAAAAACATATACAATAAAACGGTATCAGTTAACTGACACAAACTTTCTCCCAACTTACTGTAATCAAAATAATATTGTTTTTAATCATTTTATTTTTTACTACTTTTTAGAACAAAACAAAAAAATAATATTCTACCTACGTCAATCGTATAAAAAAATTATTGTCCCAGGCGGGATTCGATCGCGCGACCTTTGAATTACTGGCCGTGCTCGCTACCGTGGTGCTACCCCGTGCGGCCGC